>CABHPP010117088.1:0-14445 GCA_902168425.1 Peromyscus attwateri
AGGACAAATCTTTCCCACTCGCATCTCCCAAGTAAGCACACAGAAGCTTATATTATTTTTAAACTGTGGCCATGGCAGTCTTCTCACTAACTAGCTCTTAAATTAACCCGTTTCTATAAATCTATACTTTGCCGCGTGGCTTGTGGCTTACAGATACTTTACATCTTGCTTCTCCTGGAGGTGGCTAGCAACATCTCCTCTGCTCTCCTTTCTCCTTCCTCTCTCTTCAGTTGGAATGTACTGCCTCACCTTATTCTGCCTCACTATTGGCCAAACAGCTTTATTCATCAACCAATCAGAGCAACATATATCACAGCATACAGAACAACATCCCACAGCAATCTGGGTATAAAGCATTTTCTTAATTAGTTATCAATGGGGGAGGGCCTTGTCCATTGTGGGTGGTTTCATCCCTGCACTGGTGGTCCTGGGTTCTGTGAGAAAGCAGTCTGAGCAAGCCATGGGAGCAACCAGTAAATAGAACCCCTCCATGACTTCTACACCAACTTTTGCCTCCAAGATCCCGCTCTGCCTGAGTTCCTGTCCTGACTTCCTTCAATGATGAACAGTGCTGTAGAAGTGTAAACTGAATAAACCCCTTCCCCCTCAACTTGCTGTTTGGTCATGGTGTTTCATTGCAGCAATAGAAACCCTAAGATAGTTGGGTATCAGACTCATTGCCTCATGTTTGCACAGCACTTCACCAACTGAGCCATCTTCAAAGGCCTCATTTCTGAGTATTCTATTAGAGTTATCAAAGAGAAATTGCTAAATCAAAGTAGATGCACACATAAATTTTGAGAGAAGAAATTATGAGTGTGTGTTTTGAGCTTTAAAAATGGATTTAGAGGGCTGGGAATGTAGCTCATTGGGAGTGCACTTGCCTAGGGAGTGTCAGGCTCTGAGTTCAAATCCCCAGGATGGAAAGAAACAGATTTGAAAAGTTATGTCTGAACCCCGGATCCCATTTTGCTCTGCATAAACATCCTTATTCCTTCCCATTACCTGGCCTGAAACTTCCAAGTTCGGAATCTTTGGTCATCTTGCTGGTGTTTTATGGTTGAGTACTTGCAGCTTCAGGATGAGGGGAGTAGCAGGGCCTATACCTCAGGAAAGAGCTGTTCCCCTAAGTGCCATTGGAAGCCACCCAGTAGAGTGCCCAGCCTGTAGCCTGGGTCTCAGGAACCAACTGTGCCTCTCATTGGCTGTGGACTGGAAGGGAAATCGTCTAACCTCTCTGAATGAGTTTCTTCCTCTGCAAACTAGAAAGTGATACTTGTGTCTATTTGAAGACTCAGCATCGATAAAGACTGAGTTCAGTGGTGTTCCTCTACTAAGTGTTCATTAAGCATGCACGACTACACACGATGTAGATGACCCTCACATCAGCCTCTTAGTTGTTCAAGTTAAGTGTCTTCTCTCGAAGCCGCAAGAAAGACCATGAATTGCAGACCGCATCACAGAGAGAAGGCGATTTCATGCACTCTGACATCGACCAAAGTCTTGCCACTAGCTAGCTGGCCTCTGAGCTGCGCATGCGTACATGGAGCTGAGTTGAATGTACCCCAGGAGCTTCCTGGCTGGAAGGAAAAAGAAACAACAGTGATTCAGATCCATGGCGCCAACCAGGAGCAGCGATACAAGTGACAGGAGACATGTGGAGGAGGCAGCGCAATGACAGGGCCACACAGTCAAGGCTTTGCTAGCATGGGGGGCTGGGCTTAGATTTGAGGCCTTTCTGGCTTAAAAGCTCGCGCGTGTTCCCTTCGTATTTAGCAGCAGATACATGGTTAGAGTAGACCAGGTCTGTCTGACAGGTCTGTATTTTGTGTCGTCGGACATGGGGGCGTTGCGATGTGGCGAGTGTGACTGAGGAACTGAATTTTAGCTTGCACTGAAGTGTGACCCGCAGTTGCTGTGTTAGACAGCCTGTGAGACGAGGGAGGTGCATTTAAAGGGAAGGGCTAACATTGAGGATCGAAGTCTTCAATGCCTAGCAAAGTGGGAGGACTTGGTAAAAAGTACAACGAACGGACTCCTCCAGTGCGAAAAGGACCTCCACAACCACCGGGACGTGTTTGCGGAGGCCAGATCTCTTGCCCCTCGTGAGCCACACAGGAATCTGGTTGCTGTGCTCTGACCCTGCCATCTTTGCGGCTCTTTGTCAAACGGTCTGGGGCCACGCCAGAGTCCGTGGGGAGGGCTCCCTTTGGCAAAGGCACTTCCCCTTCTTCTCTGTTTGTCTTTGGCATTAAACCGAGGAACTGTCTCAGGCTGAAACCAGCACACGTGTCTAATTCCCACTTTGTTTTCTGCCAGACTTAGGCAGAGAACCCACGGAAGAGCCGGTACTTTGGGTCACAGAGTGTCCTATCTGTACTTGTCGATGGTTGGGAGGTGCACAGAGACAAACGTGTGAGCCTTGGGGACCGCAGGCCTGCGTCAGAAGCGTTCAAGTCTGAGTTGAACAGCCTTGGGTGGGTGTGTCTAACACGTGATGTCAGAACTCTTCTTGTCACCCTGTTGTTTTTCTTATTCTTTTTCTTTCCTTTGTTCCCTCCTTCCATCCCTCTTTCCTTCCTTCTCTCTTCCTTCCTTTTTTTTTTTTTTTGAAATAGGGTTTCTCACTGGGATCAGGAGCTTGCTGATTGGCTGGGCTGCCTTGCCAATGAGCCTGAGAGATCTGCCTATTTCCATTTCTCCAGTGCTGGGATGAAAAAGTTCTCGACTCTGCACTAACCAACACTCCTTTTTTAAAAATGAGGCAGGATCTCATGTAGCCCAGGATAGCTTCAAGCTCACCATGTTGTGGAACATGACCATGAACTTTTTATCCTTAGCCGCCCCCCCCCCCCACTTCCTGAGTGCTGGGATTTTAGGCTTGTGACACCATTTACACAGGAGTCACAAGGACTTGAACACCCAAGACTTCAAGTCTGCTAGGCAAGCATTCTCCTAGCTGAGCTGAATCCATAGTCCTTTATGCTATTTCTAAATCCCAAAGTCAGAGTCTGTAAAGGGGGCCCCTTTGTCAATTATCAACCCCTTTCTACTCTACCTTCTAGTCAAGGTTAACCTGAAAGCAGGGACTTCCCAAGGCCAGGCCAGCGCCCCACTAATACTCCCCCCACATATGTTCTTGGGCCGGATGCTGTAGTAGACACACTGCAAGTGTTCAATGGAGGTTGCTTGCTGCAAGAAGAGACCACTTAGACCTTCATGTCTTCACAAAAACATTAAAGGGCAATTGGGTCTGAAGATATGGCCTAGTGGTAGAGTGCTTTCTAACATTCCACCCCCAGCTCCATAAACATGAAATAAACAAAACAACTGTCTTCATCCATTTTGGTGAGAGCGGATACATTAAGTAAACTCAATACAAATTTGGGTTTGATCTCCAAAGACACCAAATCCTACTACTTAAAGAAGCACCCCCCCTGTGAATTCATTTTATATAAGGAAATAACAACTAATTGAATACCGTGTGTCTGAGGTAGCCACTAACAGTCCTCATCCTAAAGCAGTTTATGGAGCAGAGAGTCATCAGTTACAGCTGAAGAGAGAGGGCTCGTGACAGTTGATGAGGGAGGGCTCCCTTCAGGGGAGGATGGGCCGGGAGGACGCCTTAGTGATCTGCAGGACATTTGAACAGCAGCGAGGTGAAGCGCTGCCTTCTGCCTCTTCATCGGAGAAGCCGCGTATCTTGGCGAATCTGAGTGACTCTGAGTCCCACACTGCATGAGACATGACAGCCGCACAGTGCTGTCACCTCTTTCTTGCCCTGCTCCCGATTCTTAAAAGTTCTTGCCCACCTAGGGAAACCCATTAGATTGGGTTCTTTAAACTTGGCAGAAATCACTTTAAATGCAATAACTTTTCCCCAGCTCTTACCCACTGGCCAATTTCCAAAGCCTGCTTATGTGTATATGAGCCAAGGCCCTGTTGCAAGCGGCGGAAACTCAACTCAAAGAGGCTTAGTGAGGCCCGGGGCTGAAAAGCCAAGCTTGAGTGAGGCCGGATGTAGGCACTCCAAGGATGGCATTAGGAGCATCTCACCTATTTCAAATCGTTGCTCCATTTTGACTCCCCTGTCAGCACTTTAGGCTTGCCCCTGAGCATCTTCTGGAGAGTTGCTGCATCTTTACTCTGGTAGTCCCTGCCCTGAAGGAAAGCTAGCACAGAAATGCTGAAGCTATGAGCTGCCTGAAGCTGGATGCTTCCTTCTCTCCTTTGAGAGCTTAGGATACTTGCCGGCAGCCTTGAGAGCTCTGTGCATCACCCAGAGCACTTTCTCCCAGTGTTTAGGATAGGAGGTTATTGTCACCTTGTCCCTTTGCCTGGCCTGTGGCTTCTCTCCCATACTAAATCCTGGCCTTAGCTCTCCCTGTCTGTGGAGGAATGATTTGAATCTAACTCTTGACTTTTATGCACAGATCGCCTTTCACAGGCCCTTACTCTTTCTAACCTGTAGCTCCTCACTAATGAGCAGTGACTACAGTACCTACCTGGAGGACTGTGCTGAGCTTTGAGGGAGAATCTGTATTTAATGCACTGAGAACAGCACCAGGGACACAGTGCCATTCAAAAAGTGATAGCCATTGTTCTTCCTGTGATTACCACTAATACTTTATGCAGAGGTGTTACTATTGAGGCTATCTTCCAGTAACCACAGAAGGTACTCCAGAGAAAACGTTCAATAAGTGGCTTAACTAATTGTGGTTTCTTTATGTTTTAGGAAGAAGTCTGGAAAGATGGCCAGTATGCAGTTACCTGGTGTTAGGGGTCTAGGCTTTATTTGATTGTGTGTCTGAATGCCTATGTGTGTTGTGTTTGTGGATGTGCATGTGGAGGCCAGAGGACAACCTTAGGTGTCGTTTTGCAGGCAATGACTACCACTTGAGACAGTTTCTCATTGGACTGGAACTCAAGGATTAGACTAGGTTAGCTGACCAGTGAGCGCAGGGACCCACTTGTCTCTCTCTCCCTCGCTCACGCTGGGAGTACACTTGTACCACCACATCCAGCTTTTCCCTTCTTCACCAGCAAGCATGTGACCAGATGGAATACCTGCTCAGCCCTTATCTACTTTATTCGTCTGCTATTTATGGTTGTTCTTCAGGGCCACCTCGTAGCCCAAGAGGGCTGCTTTAATTTCAGCTATCGTGTTCCACACTGGGCAGAGACTTAAGAAATGGGAGCAGTTTAGATTCCTTTTCTTCTGGAAGGCACACACTCCACCTCAATTCTCAACTCCAGAGCTTAAATCATACCTAGCTCTCAAGGAAATGTGGGGACGTAGCATTATTGAGGGTGACCATGGTGTCCAGCTATAAACCCTTCCCAAGGCAGTGCAGGAAGGGCAGGCTCTGCGCAGCCAGGCTGTGGGAAAGGGTTCGGTAGTTGGGAGCAGTCTGGATGGAGGAGTGCAGAGAAAGCCCCGCTTCTGCGTGCTCTGGGAAGCCCTGTGAATCCCCGGCAGCATGGAGAGTCAGTTCCAGCGTCTTTAAGAAAGTCCGAAACTTGTCTGTAGCTCTGTTCCCTGAGCCAAGGCGGTTTGCTGTCTTCCCCTCAGACTGCCAGCGGGGCTGGGGAGAGGCAGAATATTGGCCCCAGGCAAACTTGGTTTGAAGCCAAATTCCAGGACTCTTGGGGCTGACTGGCAGCCACTCTGTCTGAGCAACCTGGGGGATCCTGAGAAAAGAATGAACATCCGAATCCCAGAACAAAATCTGCAGCGATGATGCTCCTGCTGTTGGCTCCGGCTGGGAGGCCGCGCGGCAGGGAGGATGAGGTCATGGGGACCAGCAAGAGGCTGGAGGGCGCCAGAGCGCAGCCCTGCTGCCCAAGAGCCGCAGCTGGAGCCCAGAGCAGCTCCGACTCTCGCCAACTCTGGGGCCAGGCACTGTCTGCCGCCGTTTCTGCGGAACCGTGGAAGCCACTTGAGCTTGGGCTCTGGAAGATGAGACCGCTGAGGCAGCTATAGGAGCAGCAAACAGGGCTGTTAAGGAAAAGGGGGGTTGGTTGAGAGGACTGAGGAGGGCAGGATGAGTAGACGGAGCAAGAGGACTTTTAAGGCAGGGAAACTATTTGTAGGATACTCTAATGGTGGATGCATGTTGTTACCCACTGTCAAAACCGAGAGAAAGTAACCCAGGGGGTTACTGGAGAAATGGCTCAGTGGTTAACAGCACTTTCTACTCTTGCAGAGGACCCAGGTTCAGTTCCCAACAGCCATATGGTGGCTCTTAATCATCTGTATCTCCAGTTCCAGGGTATCTGACACCCTTTTCTGACTTCTGGGCCTTCCAGGCTCGTACATACATACATGCATGCAGGCAAATCACTAATATACGTAAAATAGAACTTAAGATTATAAAGTAACACCAAGGGTGAACCTAATACAATTTATGGACTTGGGTTGCAAACCGTGTGTCAGTGCAGTCATCCACTGTCAAAATGATTCACCTTGCTAGGTGGGTGGGGGTTCATGGCAAGGGAGGATGAAGAAACTCTTTTCTTCTTGGTTTTGCTGTGAACCTAAAATTACCAAATTACCATTCTCCCAACACCAATAAAAAATGGGTAGGGAGGGGAGAACAGAGAGGGGTGAAAGGGAAGGTGCCGCTCTCTCGCTCTCTTGGGTAGAATGGCCAACTCGGGTACGGGAAGAATTACTGAGTGTTGAAAAGAACCCTTATTCATTCACCAGAAGGCCCCAAAGCTGACGACAGGCTTATAAGACAAAGTCACCAGATACTGGGTGAACAGTGACTGTTTGTTGAGGTCAAGGTGTTAAAGAGATCAAGGAAACCCCAATCAGACAAGTGACAAAACGCTGTTTCGGTGTTGAGGGGTCCCTTTTGATGGAAATGGTACTCCGTTCAGACATATGACGGGGAAGAGGAGGAAGCGAGTGTCCCATCATCTGCAGCACCCGGGATGTGCTCTGAGGAGCTCCTCAGTCTCTGCCTTTATGATGCAGGCCACCCAGTCACAGCTTGATGGTCCGTGAGGATTCTTGTTTGGTCTGTGAATTTCCCACTCTTTGAAGAAAATCGGGATGGCACGCTGTCGGGAAGACAACGCACTAGAAGGCCCGGGATCTAGAATTGTTTAGATATTTCCGATGAGCTGATGGCAGTGTGGTCCAGAAGTGCTGTCAGCGAAGATGGTGGCAGTTTCTGTTCGTACCATCCAATATGGCAGCCAGTAGCTGCAGGTGCTGCTGGGCAGTGGGAATGTGACTAATGCAGAGGGAAAATGGAATTTCCTGCTAATGAATACAGCATGAAAGTTTAAGTAGTCACCTGTGGCTAGTGGCCGGTGTATTAGACAGCACATCTCTAAAGTTATTGTCCAGTATTTTTTTTTCTTCACTTTAGGGTCCCTCAGTTTGTTTTATTCAGATGTGTATGTGCATTTGTGTGCGTGCGTGCGCGCGCATATGTGTGTGTGTGTATGTGTGTGTGTGTGTGTGTGTGTGTGTGTGTGTGTGTGTGTACAGATGATGTCAGTAGAAATTCTTTCTACTCTGAATAGGACTTACCTCAACCCACAAACACTAGTCTCAAAATGATGGTGCATGTCTTCTCTCAAAAACCATCTTACCAGAGGCACCACGGGATCCAGGAAATAGGATGGGACAGTGTAGAACTTCTTTGCAGCATGGCTCATGCAGGTTATTACATTATCACATACCACATGGGGTGGGTCACAGAGTGGGTTATAGTGTCATGTTCCTTATGGCTTTGCCACCACATTTCTGGGCCAGCTTCACTGGCTGTCCATTTTCCCATAGTCAGAAATAAAACACCATGAAACAACTGTGAGGCTCTTTGGTATCATCTCAGATCTAAGCAGAATACAGCTGGCTGGCTTTTCATTATAAAGCATGAGGGTAGGAGACTTTCTTTTGAAGGACTCCTCGGGGCCTATTATTATTATTGTTGTTGTTATTTTATACTTTCTTACTATATTCTTTCTTTTAAATTTATTTTTAGTTTCTAATGGTTTGAGATAGGGTCTAGCTGTTTCAGAGGCTAATCTGGAACTTGCTAGGTAACCCAGGCTAGCTTCAAACTTACCAGCTTGTGCTACCACTCTGGGCCTGCTTATGGTTCTTGAAGCAGGGGACCTAACTGTTGCGCTACCCAGCTGCCCATGTGATTTTAATTTGGGAATCACTGTTCAAGGAGGACTAATATCTCTGGAACACACTTTGGAAATGTGGATCTGAAGACAGCATGACTATTTTGGGGGGATTGGCTTGCCTCTCCCACTGCGGTGCAGAGCTAGGGTCCTGCATGCAGCAGAGAGTCCTGCTTTCTTCCACCTGGTGTAGCCCCCATGACAGTCCTTCAGGGGGCCTGCAGCCTGCTCTGTGCTGATGTGACAGTGACTTGCTAATTCCGCCAGCTTTGGTGTGTGACCTCAGAATGGTATTCTTGCTGGAGGGATAACCACTAAGGCACACGGGGCTGGAGAGATGGCTCAGCAGTTAGGAATGATGGCTGCTATTCCAGAGGACCTGGGTTCAATTCCCAGCACCCACATGACAGCTCACAACAGTCTATAACTCCAGTTCCAGGGGATCTGACACCCTCACACAGACATACATGCAGGCAAAACACCAACACACATAAAATAAATAAAATCATTTAAAAAAGACCCTCCAAAGTAGCATATCCTCCGTGGTGATTGGCAGTACCCCGGAAGATGGCAGAGTTTGGCTGCATGCTTCTGCAGTTGGCAAGGAGTTACGCTGAGCTCTGTGGATTCATGGGAATGAGAAGGTCCCCACAAATGCAGGATTGATTTCGTTATCAGTGCACTTTTCCAAGAAATCCTCTTTACAAGGCTTGAAAATGGTTTAATTTGCCATACTGCTTATCCTCTAGAGCAGTGGTTCTCAACCTGTGGGTCATGACCAATTTCGGGGTCACATATCAGATATCCTACATATCAGATATTTACATTATGATTCATAACAGTAGCAAAATATAATAATTTTATGCTTGGGGGTTGGGTGGTCATGAAAATTTAATAAACATGAGGAAGTTTATTAAAGGGTATCAGCATTAGGAATGTTGAGAACACTGCTCTAGATAGAAGGTGTTTCCACAGCTGTCCACAGAGCTACAAGAGAAGGCTTGCCTAGGCTCTTCAGGAGGAACTTGGGAGAGGGGCCCTGCAGGCCCAGCCCGGATCAGGAAGACGAGAAGGACATCTGAAACAGGTGGGACCTTGCCCTTGACAGGCCACTCTGCTGCTCATGCACACCCAGGAGCCCTGCTGGGGTTGACAGAGTGCTCTCCAGTTTGATTTTCTTCTGATTTTGTCTAGGAGACTCTCCCCTTCTGAAGCTGCGGCTCACAGTATGCAGAGGTCAAGAGCACTCCCTGCCTTCCCAAACCTCTGAGCAGAAGGGGAACAGCACCCCATTTTTCCTTGAAGTGTTTTGGCACTTGTAGCGGTGTGAGCCTAGGCAAATTTCTTCTGAGTTTTCAGCAATAGGATGTGGCTTCCTTTTTGTTGTTTGTTTTTGTTTGTTTGTTTTTTGAAGTGCCTTATCTATGGGAGGTTCCAACCCTGAGAGCCTTGTTGCTGCAGGAGGGAAGACAAAACACACCTCACTTTAAAAGTGACTCCTTCTGTTTCTTTTTATCACAAATGTAAGCCTGCGAGTCAGTTGGCGACTAGAAGGCCCACTGAGTCATAGAGCCTTACAGGAGTCCCATTGTAGGCTGTGGGCCAAGGCCAACTTTCTGGCCCCTGGGGGCTCTCTGACTGAAGGGAGATGGAAGAAGCCTGTCTGGGGGGAAGGCTGTGGTTCTCATCAACCCTTTATATCTGGTAGGAACCCAGAAGAGTGTGCTTTAAGGCACCAGCCACCAAACATTAAGGGCCTGGAGAGGTCAGTGACCTGATTCGGTCAGCTGTTGAAGCATCACACCTGAACTGTATATAGACAGCTACTATGTGCTTAAACTCTTAAGATACAAGGGCCAGGAGATGGTTGGTGATGTGCTTGTTGTGTAGCATGAAAACCCTAGTTCAGACCCCAAAGTCCACAAAAAAAGCCCTGTGTGAGCTGGGCATGGTGGCATATCCCTTTAATCCCAGCACTCAGGAAGTGAAGACAGACAAATTTTTGAGTTTGAGGCTAGCCTGGTCTACAACACAAGTTCCAGGACAGCCAGGGCCACATAAAGAAACCTTGATTTAAAAAAAAAAAAAAAAGCCAGCTGTGGTGGTGCATGCTTGCAATCCCAGTGCTGTGGAGGTGGAGATGGGCGGCTCCCAGGAGCTGGTACCTACCTAGTTTGTGAGCCCCAGGCCTACGAGGGAACCTGTCTCACAAAACAAAGTGGATGGCACCTGAAGAGTCCCTACAGCTGAGGTTGTCCTCGGGCTTCTACATGCATGAATACACATGAGCATCTGCACACACAGGGTCACGTGGACATGTGTGCACCCCCCCCCACGCAAAGTTTAACGTTATTTTAGTAGTAGGGGGTGTCCACAACTCCAACTGATCATTACACACTGCAGATGTCTCACTGGGGGCCCTCCTAGCTGGAATCTCCCGGTCTGTGTCCTCGCTAATGGGGAAGGTGGGGAATGAGTCTCTCCAGTGGCTTGCTTTGTACCTGAGCACTGCTGTTGAGGTCTCTGATGAGACAGAAGGTTTCCTGTATCCATCTGTTCACAGGAGGCGAATCATATAGCTGCTCCCCCTCCCATTCATCCCATATCCTGTGTCTGGGAAGTCACCAGGGGACTACTGGACAGAAAGAGATGGCCAGCAAGGAAACATTTGTATCTCTGCCAGTGCAAGACATACAACATCCACAGTCAACTCTGTCCTGGTACCTTTATTTGGTTTCATTTCCAATCTTAAAAAATGGCCTCTGTGACCAACCCAGCAGGGTGAGAAGTTGGCCAGTTGGAAAGAGGGAAACATCCATTGTAAGAGAACATTCTGCTGGATACTCACAAAACTTTCTCCTCTGAGAACCCTGGTCAACATGACCGGTCCAGTGAGGAATTCAACTGGTTGATTCCCCAGGTGGCTGGAGTCTTCCACTGGATTATGGCTATGGCTAGTAGAACATTCCAGAACACCAAGTGACATCTCGGGCCATTTCTGGGCAAGTAGCATCTAGGCAGACTTGAAAAGCATGCCAGCCTGTGATCTGGCACCGTCTACTGAGCTTGTACTCTGACACCCCTCAGCAGATGCAGCATCCCCCAAAGCGTGTGTCAATTCAGAGCAGTGTGGCCAGGGAGATGCGTTGGAGCTTTTTCCAGTGGTTCACTGGAGTCCAGACTCCAGACTTTATAGCCCCTCTCTGGGAAAAGAGGCATCTCGGTGGCCATTGTTAATCTCATAAAACTGCACAGAATCATGTTTATGAAGTCCTAATAGTTCCCGGTTTATGAGTCTAATAATAAAAAAATTAAGGCCCTGCCTCTGGTCATTCTTACAAATGAGCCTGATTTATCTTTTCATTAGGACTTGATGACTTTGTTGGAACTGTGATGTCAGTCTGTTAGCTCAAGTCACACTTGGAGTAGGGGAGAGAATATAAACGACATCCCAGGCTGCCCTGAAAGTGGTCAAGACTGAGCAGGCTGCCATGGCTTTACTAACATGTATTTCACAAGCCGTGCGTAGCAAAGATAATCTCCACGAGCACCGCTTTTTATTCTGCAGTAAAAGCTTCTGGAGTTCATGTGGAAATGGGGTATCCTCGGTGATCATCTCAGGGGCTAGATCACAATAGCCAACGTCAGTAGGCCTGGAGAGCCCTGACTACCTGATGGGTTTAACTGGGATCCCAGATCATAGCCTATGCAGAGGAAGGGTTGGGGGAGTCAGGGGTAGGAGTAGGGAAGTAATGGAGTAAGAGTGGGGGAGTCATGGGGTGAGGGTGAGGGAGACAGGGGTGGCGATCATTTTAAGTCAGTAGGAGCTGGGCAGGTGCTGTGGACACCTCCATTTAAGTCTCTCCTCCAATCCTGGAAGCAGGTTTTCTTACTCCAGATTGGCACACGTAAAGGAAGCTGAGGGTTGCAGCTGATAATCGCGGAAGTTTTCATATGCTCAGAACTGGTGCTAACAGGAGATGCTGGGATTCACAAGAAGATTTTTTATTCTCTTCTCCTGTCTTTTGCTGCTTCCTTCTGAGCCATATGCTCATCTCTTCAAACCTCAGGCGTCTCACCTGTTCAGTGGGACTTAGAGCTGTCCCTCTGGCCTCTCTGGGTGGCTTTGTAATGAAACGAGATATGTATGAGAAGGGAGAGGAAGTTTATTTTTGTTTTGTTTTGTTTTCTACTAGACCCCTACCCACTTCAGAGACGGGAAGGAGAGTGGTTGTGAGCGTTTGTGTGGAGAGGTCACAGGATTCTTTAGTGAAATGAAATTCTGGAGTAACGACGTGTTTTTTTTTTTTTATGTTTTATACAAACATAACTCAAGGAAGGTATAGAAATTTTAAAAAAAACCTCCTATCTTCAGATGAATTCTGTCACACTGGGACTCTGCAGAAAAGAAAAGACCGCCCTTGCTGGCGCGTCTTCCCTGATGCTGAGGGCCTGTGGCTGACAGGAGATGGAGGTGTGTGATGAATGGGTGTCCAGGGCTGTGGCTTACACGTTCGCATGAGATCGGCTATGGTCTTTATGACAGGAGGTACAGAATTGTGAAGAGAGGGGCTAGAGAGACGGCTCAGCAGCTGGCCACACTTTCTGCTCCTTCAGAGGACCTGAATGGATCCCTAGCACCCATGTGGTTGTTCACACCACCTCTAAGATTCCAGGGGATGCATTCGACCCTCCCCTGGCCCCCCAGACACTAGGCACACACGGGGTGCACAGACATACATGCAAACACATGCTCAGACACATTTTAAAAAGTTGAAAAAATTGTTAAAGGAAAATACCCAGAGTCCTAGAGGCCAAGGTCAGTCAATGTTCATTAGTGAAATACAAGAGACATCACAGAATCTGTATTTCTGTCAAATGCAAGAATTTCTTCACATTGCATCACACCCAGAAAGTTAATAAATGTGTCCAGAGGAGGCAGAGAAGTTGGGGTAGAACAGCAGCCCCACAGCATCCAGGGCCCTGGGCAGGACAGGCTTACTGGGGTCGGGTAGTAGGAAGTCATGGTTGAGCAATAGGGAGGGTAGTGGGTATTTGGTAACGTTTACCTGAGGGAGGATCTTTTTAGGGCACTTTTGAGAAAGCCCATGCAATTAAAAATGTGTGCATTTCTCAATTTTGAAAAAATTGAAAATATATAGAAAAAGTACAAATCTATCCAAAAAATGTCCAAGATGTCCTTTTTCTGGAGACTCACTCATTCTTTTTTTTTTTTTTTGACTCACTCATTCTTAACATTTTGCTACATCTACTTTATCATCCCTTCCAGCTCTTCTATAATTAAATAAATACATATTTTAGAGTAAGTTGCAGATCCAGTATTGACTTCTTGGCATCTCAGTTCCCAAGAAGAAGATCATTCTTTTATAGACTCTTAGCTCATCTCCATTACTACAATTAGAAAATTTAGCAAAATGTTTTTTAGACTTTAAGAGCAAACAAGAAAAAGAGGGCAGGGCTGGTTAAGGGTCAGGTCACACAGTGTCTTGGCAGATGAGCCAGTCAGGCTCCGTCAGAGCCGTTCAACTCTGCCTTTGTCAGATAAGATGCAGTCATGGAAGATGCCTAAGTGAGCGAGCAGGCTGTGTTCCAGTGGCACGTGGGGCTGGCTCAGCAGTCAGGAGCGCTTGCTGCCTTTGTTGAGGACCAGAGTTTGATACCCAGCATCCACATTAGGCAGTCCTCAACCTTCTGTGACCCCAGCTCCAGGGACCTGATGGTCTCATCTGGCTTCTGTGAGTCACACACACCACACACACACACACACACACACACACACACACAAAACAATAAAATAACAACAGCTTGCAAAAATTGGGAGTGTGTCAGATGCACCTGTAACCCATCTTTCTCTTTGCCTTTCATGATTCTTGGAGAGTTTCACATTCTTAGAGAGCACAGTTATTTTTAATGTCTTCCATTAGGGTTTCTCTGGCCTTGCTTCACAACTCAAGTTAAGTTGTGTACTTTTGTCTGTGATGTGCCCTGTTTAGTGTCACAGTGGGGGGCAAGTGATGCTGCATGATTTTATTGCTGATGTTGGACCAGATACTATTTGATTTTCATTCTTTTTCTTTTCTTTCCTTTCCTTTCCTTTCCTTTTCTTTTCTTTTCTTTCCTTTCTTTTCCTTCCTTCCTTCCTTCCTTCCTTCCTTCCTTCCTTCCTTCCTTCCTTCCTTCCTTCCTTCCTTTCTTTCTTTCTTTCTTTCTTTCTTTCTTTCTTTCTTTCTTTCTTTCTTTTGAAGGAGAAAGAACATGAACTTGACTTGAAGTTGC
>CABHPP010117089.1:0-38613 GCA_902168425.1 Peromyscus attwateri
TTTATTTATTTATTTATTTATTTATTTATTTATTTATTTATTTATTGGAGCTGAGGATCGAACCCAAGGCCTTGTGCTTCCTAGGCAAGCGCTCTACCACTGAGCTAAATCCCCAATCCCCCCCCCCATCTATCTTTATCACTTCTTTTGGATACTTTCCACATTTTATTATCAGTACTCTGGTTGATGTTGAGAATATTTTCTGATTCATATTAGGCACAATAAATCATAGCTAAATGAATTAATGCAAGGTAATGTATTATTTTAGTTTCCTTTCTGTTGCTGTGACAAAACACTATGACCAAAAGTAATGTACTGAATGAAAGGGTTTATCTGGTTCTCATTTCCAGGTTATATTCCATAATTGAGAAAAGTCATGGCAGAAACTCAAGCAGAAACTCGAAGAGGAAACTGAAAGAACTCTGTTCACTAGCTTGCTTGTTCAGACTCAGGCTTAGCTACCTTTCTTTCACAACCCAAGATCCCTGCCTAGAGATGGCACCACACAAGGTAGACTGTGCCCTCCTACTTCAACTAACAATAAGACAATCTACCACAGTCATGCCCCATAACACAATCTGGTCTCAGCAATTTTTCAAACAAGACTTGTCTTTCAGATGACTCTAGGTGTGTCAAGTTGACAAAGTTAACCAGCACATATACATTCTATTATTAAGTTACATTATTAATCAAACTACCATAAATAATGATTATAGAATAATTATTATCTGTAAAAAATAAAATTAAGATGGCAGCACTGCCCTTGTCAGATGTGAAGGTAAGGAGATATTTCAAACTGCCCAAAGTATACTCAGCACTTGCAAACATAGCAAAGGAGCAGACCCCATATTTGAATGACCAGGAGTGTATAAAATGCTGATGTGGTTGGGAGAGTCATGCTTAGATTTCTGTTTTAATTGTCTCAAGGATGAGCTGGGTAGAATGACTTCTAAGCAATTGTGTGTCGTGCAGTCAAGGCTGAGAAGTGCTAGTTTCCTCTCTATATATAATCAGTAGGTAGCCTTTCCATGTTCAGAAGTTGTGAGTTTGTAGACCTTACTTTGCAATGAAGTGTTTTTCATATGAAAGGATTTGTGAGAATTTCAGGAACTGAACGACTAAGAAAAGAAAGTTGTCATTTGAAACTCTGGTGTTAGTAGTTTCACCAAATTCACCACTCTCTTTGCCCTCTCCCGCCATCTCAAACCTCAATTGAAGCAAAGTGTTCATTACTTAAGTGAACAGAGAACACCTCAAATTGCTTTTATAATATCAGATGCTGAGTGATTATCCAAGATAGCTGATATTAAAATGGATAACAAGTAATTTATTATAACAAAATTTATTATAATTTATAATAAATGTATAGATGGCATAGTGATGTTGCTAAATGGGCTTTTATCTAAATAAATAAAGCTCATTTGAGACTACTGTTTCATAGCATCCAATCCTATTCTTAGGAAAGGGTTTACTGAAATGAAAAGAAAACAGTTTAGAAAAAACATGACAAAATACAACTATGGTTACTCACTAAGAAAGAGAAAAAAAACTCATGAAAAATTCTCAGGGTATACAGAAATAAAACAATTGAAATTTGGATCTTCTCCTGTGAAGAAAGCAGAAAAAAGACAAAATTTAACCAAACCAACACTTAGCATAGACATACAGACAGACTATCTGAGAGATTCAATTTGAAAACGTTAATGCCAAGAATTCTTGTCTCGATAGCCTTTAAGAACAAATTATCACGAGTGTGATTAAGACAAGAAAGTAAATACATGAGCCTGTTAGAGACTTTTCTAGATTTGAAGGTTTATTTTGAGACTCTTTCTTTTCTTTCTCCTTTTCTTCTTTTAGTGTTGGGAATTGAATTTAGAGCCTCACATATTTTAGGCAACTGCTCTACCACCGAACTATTTTCCAGCTCTAAGAAGAATTCCTTTAAAAGGGAAATTAGAAGACATCCTTTTGGTTATCTAAAATAATAAATAAAAAATATTTTATTTCCTGTGTCTCCCTACTGTTTAATTTGCTCTTTTGCCCAAAGCACATTTTAATTCAAGCCTCAATAAAATGACAATGGTCATCATAAAAAAGTCAAGAGTATTTATTTCACTACTATTACATTTATATAATATATAATATATTTTACTACTATTAAACTGCTACCACAATCCCACCTGCCTCTACTGGCTAAGACTAGCCAAGATGGGAGCCTTTACTGGCAATAATAATCACTGATAGTTCCTAACTAGATTAAGAGGTTTGAAGCATCATTACCACCAAGTTTAACATGCTAAGCAGTCACACGGGTAAAAGTCTGTGTATTTCAGGTGCCTTTTCTTTGCACAATTAGTGCCAAAGCCTCGCCTTACAGTGGACAGAAAAAGCTAAAACTTCTGAGAACTGTGAGTGCAGGAGGCCATAAAAAGTGATGTCTCTCACAAACTTGAGGGAATAAGCCTTGCTCTGAGAATTAAAGTGGGAGATCAAAGAACAGCAAAGCAAAAATATGCAATGCTGCCTCCAATGATAGAACCCACAGGTTCTGAATACAGCCAGATTAAATATAAGAATATTGGTAAAGATGGGATATGTTACTCACTGGGGGGGTTAGACCATTGTAGAGGGACGGAAAAAGGGTTTCAAGTACAGCTGGATTATCCTAAGCTCCCGTTGTAGGGTTAGGAAGGTAAGAAAATGCTACCATCTTTTTCATGGGGATTGGTTTTGAAATCATTGCTCTGCTGTGCATTTCACACTTGTGTTATGTCAGCTCATGGTTGTTTGCTCCAACACTATCTTGATTATTTGTGATATTAGCACTGTCCATCCCATTATAGTACCTAAAACAGGGACTGCTCAAGATGTTTTGAGCTTAATAATAGCCCTGAGATCTGATGAGATAGAACCAATAAGCTTTTGAATTGGGGATTGTGGAATGTGGGCCAGAAATTACTTGGGCAGAGCCTGCAATAACTTAGTTTATTTATTAGACTTCTGGCTTCAAGAGAATGGTTTAAGTAAAGAGGCATTTCAGAAAGAGAAAGATGGGACACTACACAGAATTGAAATATTTATCTAAGAGGGAGGGTAATTATGAGAGACATGAAGTCTTTGTTGGGTTGTTCCAAATAATTAGCTCTGGTTTCCCAGCCTGGGTTCCCCTTAAGCATTTTTTGTTTGCTCATTTGTGCTGGGTGGTGGTGGTGCAAGCCTTTAATCTCAGCACTCAGAGGCAGAGGCCAGGTGGATCTCTGTGAGTTCAAGGCCAGTCTGGTCTACAGAGCGAGATCCAGGACAGGCACCAAAACTACACAAAGACACCCTGTCTTAAAAAACAAAACAAAACAAAATTTGATAGGCTGGGAATGTGGCTCAGTGGTAGAACAAGGCCCTCAGTATCCCCAGCACTGCAAGAAACAAAAACAAATCAGGGAAATCTGTAGCTATAACAAAGAGCTCCTAGAACATTTGTCTGGAGGGCTATGTGGACAAGAACCTCTATTTTTCTTCCAATAATATCTAGTGATAGAATGATAGTTCCTGTAGTATAGGTAAGTTTGACAGGTAGGGATGCTGCAAGCTTTCTAGTGGGGATGAATATCAGGCCTGCTTTGTATGTGTTCATCACAGTTGTAAACATGAAACTGACACGTGCTTTCTACAGCTCTTAACTGTCAGATTTATTATTAGTTATGCTGTATTTTATACTACTTTAAAAATAGCTATTAATTTTGTATGTTTGTGTGTATGAGTACAGTTGTAAACACATCACAGGAAACATAAGAGAGTGAGAGGACAACTTCTGGAAGTGAGTTCTCTCATTTAATCTTGTGGGGTCTGGGAATAGAATTCAGGTCATCAGGCCTTTGCCCAAGGACTGCTTCCCATTGAGTCATCAATGCCAGCTGTATTATGTACTATTTTCAAAAGAATCATTAGCATTAGAATTTCTAATCTTTCATTACTTGTATATAGAATATTGATCTGTATTTCAATATAATAACTTGCAACATTGCTAAACTCATTAGCTGTAGAAGTCTCTTTGGTGTTTACCGGAGTTTCTGTATCAGCAAACATGCAAGCTACAAATAGAGTTTGCTCCTTCGTTTCTGATTTAAGTTTTGTTTCCTACATTTTGAGGATGCCAAGCAAGGCAATCTTTTTACAGGTCTTAATTCTCAGACTGTTGAGGTATAGCAGCTCCCTTCTGTTTCTAATTTGCTGAGAATTTGTATGGGGAATGAAATGAATTCTTTCAAAAGATTTTTCTGTCAATTACAGTAATTGTATGTGTTTTTCTTCTTTTGTAGTATGTTAATATTGTGAATTAAATTGATCAATTTTTAAATGTTAAACCAATTTAGCATTCCTGAGATAGACTCTGTTTGATCATGATGTATTATTCTTGCTAAATATAGACTGATTTTATTTATTTAAACTTTGCTGAAAATTGATTTGAGTGTCAACTTTGCTAAGGGGCATTAGTTTCATTTCTTTTGTTACAATTTGTTTGGTTCTTGGATGTGAATAATGCTAATCTTATACAGTGAGCTAAGAAATAGTCTTTATTTTATGGAAAAAGTTATAGAAATATTATTGTTTCTTTCAAAAGTATTTGGTAGACTACCTCATAAAAGCCACTTAAACTGTAGTTTTTCTCATGGAACAGTTTTTAATCATAAATATATTTAAGATTTTTAAAAAAGAAAATTATGTGTAGGTGTGTATGGCTTTGTGCACATGAGTACAGTGCTGGTAGAGGCCAAAAGACATCAGGTCCCCTGGACGTTACAGGTGGTTATGAGCAGTCTACATTGGTGCTGGGAACCAAACTCTGAATAGCAAACAAGAGCAGCACCCTCTCTTAACAGATGGGCTATCTCTCTGACCCAAGAATATATTTCTTTAGTCAACATGCTCACTCAAGTGATATATTTCAAGGAAAGGTTGATATGTGGAAGTTAGGACTCTTAACTACTTCATGTGTTTAATTTGCTTTATCAAATGTATTATTTTAAATTTTTCTAAAAATAATAATCCCATTTACTTTTTATCTATATAATTATATTGATATCACTCCTCTCATTTATAATACAGGCTTTTTACCTATGTCACTTTTTTCTGGTCAATTTGTCTAATGGTTTATTAATTTATTCTGTTCTCCAATATCAGATTCTGAGATCATTGATTTTTCTCTTTTATTTTGTTTTCTAGTTCATTGACTTATATCCTGATCTTCACATTTATTTCTTTTGCTTATTTTGGGTTTCATTTGTTCCGCTCTTCTGGATTCTTAACATAGATGCTAAGATCATATGTTGGAGGGATTTTTTTCTTGTGTCATGAGCATTTAATGTTAAACACTTTATCTCTAAATAATTTTTAAATAACACTGTATAGACACTGATATGCTGTGGGTTTTTTTCCCCCATTGGCACTTAGAACAAGTACTTAGAGATGTTATTGAAATATCAAGATATAATTATGGATTTATATATTTTTCTTCATGAATATCATTCTTTGTTACTAAATGCATGAATTATTGTATACTTCTGATCAATGCATGTCTTTGTCATTATGAAATAATTTCTATTGACCTGATTAATATTCATATTATTTTTGTCTTGCAGTGATATGATCACTCTGATTTTCTTCAGAGTGGTGTTACATTTCAGCCTATTAATTTTCACCTCTTTTATTCTTCATATTTAAAGTATTTATAACTATCATATAGTTGAATCATGTTTTTATAAGCTGTGATGATGATGTTTGTTTTTCCTATAGTTGAATATTTAGCCCATTTATATTTAATAAAACTTATAGTATGGTAAGTTTAGCTTACTATGCTTCCTGTCCTGTCTTTGTTCATTCTGTTCATTGTTCCTATGCCTATTTTGTATGAAATGTTTTTGAAATTCTATTTTTTTCTTTGCTTGTTTATTGTAGTATTTATTGCTTTTATTCACTTTTTAACATAATATTTTCATTGATTATTTGGGAATTTCACCCCATCCACCCCTATCACACTCACTTCTCAATCCTCCCAGGTACATTCACCAACTATTGTGCCCTACTACCCGCCCCCCCCCAAAAAAAAAGAAGAAGAAAAATTCAGTTTGTGTTGTTTATGTAGTCACTGGAGCATGGTAAGTCTCCCAGTAGCCAGACCCTTAAAGAAAACTGAGACTTGTCTCACCTCCACCCCTGCCGGAAATCATGAATTGTGGAGTTATACTTCAGCATCTTTATGACAATGTTTAAGAGTTCTATTTGATGGCTTTCTGTCTAGACTGTTACTTTGTTGGGGGGTTCAAATAGGGGTTGCCACAGAAGCCTTCTATGTCCCTCTTTCTCAACTGGGAGTCTGCAGTCATCAATACCACTGTCAAATCTGTCCTCAAGACACACTGTACTGCTCCACACACAGTATAATTTTCTGTGATTTCACTTCTTGTAGCAGTTGCACCATTATATGCTATAGTACTTCTAATATATGCTACAAACCCCATAGCATATTGCTATTGTTTTTATGGAAAAATAAACAAAAGTTTAAGATATATATATATATATATATATATATAAATCTTATAAATTTTGATATAAAATTTATACCTTAAGAGGAGTTTAAAGAATCAAAATAGAACTAAAAATTATGAGATTAGTGGCAATAGAATAGTCCCTTAATTTTTTGGTTTTCTTTTGTCCCATATCAGGGCTCTTCTGACATGATACAGAGATTTTGCATTTTCCTTTTAACAACGTGCTTGGGTTTAAAGAAGGAGAGAGCCATTCTCCAACTCCAAAGCCAGCTTTAATTTTTAATTGAACTGGAACTTAAAAAAAGACGATTTGTGTTAAGTGTCTGTAGAGAAGAGCAGAAACAAACATTTAGGAAGACTTATGAAATTTTATATGTGATATACTAATAGGCCAATTTACTCTTTTTCTTGAGATATTTTTTCTAAATGATTTGTCCTTTTTCTTCAGTTGTCTCATTTGTCCCATGTTCTTCAGATTCCTTAGCCTTCATTCTCCTGAAAGACAAAAACAAAAACCCTTCCCCAAGCCTAACTTTGGGGAGGTTCCCTTTTGGCAGGTTACATCTGATTAAATGAAAAGCATTTGTTAGTGGTATAAGTTAGTTTAAATTGGATGATCATGCTGGATGATGAACTCTTCTGATGATCACCTCTTCTGATTAAGAGGTCTCTCTTGTTCAAATCAAACCTTTGTCAATTTTGATGGTATCCACAGCTTATCTTCTCCTGTAGAAACAAAAGCAAAACCTCATCCCCAATGTAACACATATCCTGGTTTCCATTCTGAGGTCAGCACAACTTTAAAGTATATAGGCTGATTTAATTCTGTAGTTTTTTATTTTCTATTATCTAATGTCTCTCCACAGCTGTTGTTCCTTTCTCATTAGCACTGAGAAAATTAAAAGTTAATAGAGCATTATGTAATCTATTTCTAGGGGGTTTTGTTACCCCTTTCTGTTTATTTAGAATATCATTTAGAGTTCAATTTGATCTTCCTATGACTGCTTGGCCTGTAGGATTATGCGGTATACCTGTAATATGCTTTATATTGTAATAAGCAAAAAACTGTTTCATTTTACCAGAGACATATGCTGCAGCATTGTCAGTTTTAATTTGTGCAGGTATACCCATGATGGCCCTAACTTCTAACAAATGAGTGATTGCAGAATCAGCTTTTTCAGAATTCAAAGCAGTTGACCATTGAAATCCTGACTAAGTATCAGTAGTGTGCTGTACATATTTTAATTTTCCAAATTCTGAAAAATGAAACACATCCATCTGCCAGATTTCACTCCTCTGAGTACCCTTAAGGTTACATCCTGCTGATAGCACAGTCTGATTATAAAAAGAACAAGTAGGACATTTTCTTATAATTTCCTTGGCTTATTGCCAGGTTATGGAAAAATCCTTTTTTAAACCTTTACTATTGACATGATGTTTTTTATGAAATTCTGAGGCCTCCAGCACATTTCTTATCAATAGTTTATCGATCTCATCATTACCTTGTGCTAGAAGGCCTGGCAGACGCTTATGGGATCAGATTGAGTTATATATAAAGGATGCTTCCCATTCCTGATTATATCTTGTAACTGAATAAATAACAAAGTTAATGCTGACTCATCATGAATAAATTCTGCAGTCTCAATATGTAATACCACTCTTTCAGCATACTAAGAGTCAGTAACTATGTTGAGAGGTTCTGAAAAATCCATTAATACCACCAGAATAGCATACAATTCCAATTTTTGAACCAAATTATAAAGACTTTGAACCACTTTACTTAAAATTTCTGACTTGTAACCTGCCTTTCCTTGTACGTTTGCATCTGTGTAAAATGTATAGGCTCCAGATATGGGTGTTTCCTGAATAATTCTAGGCAGAATCCAATCAGCTCTCTTTATAAGTTTAATTCTATCACTTTTGGGATATTTGCTGTTAATCTCTCCAAAAAAAATTACTGCAATCTCTTTGCCAAGGTTCACTTTCTGCCCATAATTTGGCAATTTCATCCTTAATTAAAGTTACTACTAGCCACAGCTAACCTCAGTAAGCATCTAGGAAAAGTGTTTTAACTAGCTTAAAAATGAGTTAGAGGATGCTGGGGAATTCACTTAGAAGCAGTTGAAGAAAAACAGAATATCTAGACAGAGATATTTAAAATCATCCAGACTCCACAAACCAAGAAATCTGAAGAATCAGAGCAACCAATAGGGAGGAATCTTAGACTCTCAAACCCTGTATGAACTCAAAAGCCCCATCTTGATTGAATTCCCCATTCCTTCCTGTCCTCCCACTTGACCTCTTCCTTCTAATAATGGAAATACAAAATGTTCTCTGGTCCCTACTTGAAGACTCCTGCACAGACATCATGCTGCAAAAACACAGACTGAGACACTTCATGCATGTGAATCCTTATTAAACCAAACAAACATATGCTATACACTGATTGAGGAATTTGAGACACCACAATAGATTATTTTTAATGGTTTTAATAGTCTAATGCCATATTTAAATCCTAAAATAATTCAATGGCAGTCTGAGCATGTGGGCTCATTCTTTTTATCACAACACTAGGGAGGCAGAGGCAAGAGGATCTATGCTAGTTCAAGCATAACCTGATCTACACAGCAAGTCCCACGCCACCCATGGCTACACAGTGAGGCTCTGTCTCTCATGATGATGATTGTAATGACAATGATGATACTATTAATAATAACAATAAAATTTGCTCTTCTTCCTATTATTACTATAGACATCATCATTTATAGATGTCCTTACGATTCCACAGAGGAATGGCATTAAAAGCATTCTATGTCCTTCACTGTTTAACTTTCTATTCTAATCAAGAGCCACTTGGCTAGCATGAGACCCTTTGTTAGTAGTCAGTGTTAAATAAATCAATGTAATTCATCCCTAACTTTCAAGGAGCCCTAGCTATCAGCAAGTATTTCATACCAGACTAGTCACTGCTCTAAAGGATCTCTTTAAATGATGACGAATATGAGCTCACTGTAATGATATCTGAGAAGAATGCAATAAAAGTGTTATTCATAACCAGAGCTGGAGTAGGGGAGGAAGAGGAAGATACTCCATGGCCAAAGCTAGGATGGCATCACTTAAGACAAATGGAGTCTACAGCTTCACTCTTTCTGAGTTTGGGCAATGAGTGGGACCTTAGTTCCTGAGCAAAAGTTTGCCTGCCAGGACATTCAAGATGGTTACAGAGGAACAGTTTTATTTTTCTTTTTTTCTGTACTCAGCACAAAACATTACTCTTTCTCACATCTACTTTTTCAAATACAGAAAAGTAGGGGTAATTTGTCCCTTCTATCATAATCCACTACAGTAATAGCTATATTTCATTGTAATATAGTAATTTTTTAGCTTAATGGCAGTGTCAATATTTTCTTTGTTTGTAAATATCATAATCCTGAAATTGAGAGTGACATTTAATCTTTTTTTTTTTTTTTTTGGTTTTTTTTTTTTTTTGGTTTTTTGAGACAGGGTTTCTCTGTGTAGCTTTGCGCCTTTCCTGGAACTCACATTGGAGACCAGGCTGGCCTCGAACTCACAGAAATCCGCCTGGCTCTGCCTCCCGAGTGCTGGGATTAAAGGCGTGCGCCACCACCGCCCGGCTTAATCTTTTGACATTTTATATTTAGTCACCCAGAACAAAGACATTTGTGGCATTAACCACTGCCTTTTGAAGCTCTCAGTAGGAAGTATGGAAAGAAATCTTATATTCATATGAGAAATTAGCCATCAGATATATCTTAACTATAATCTTTGAAATAAAATTTTTACAATTTAAATATATATTGCATTTTATTTTTATTTCTCTGTGATTTTTTACTTCTTTTATATGTACCATAACTCAATTGCTGGTATATTCTAAGTGGTCTTCTGGGAACTTTTAGCAGAAACAATATGAAGTAAGTGATAAGAACATTGCTGCATGCTTCATAATTTACAATGTATGTATAAATCTTTTCTCTAAGAAGAACACACAATTGCCATTTGGTTCACTTGGGAACATTTATGTCTTAAAATAACACTTGGTATTCATCTCAAGTTAGAGACAAGTGAGCTATTCACCCAAATCACTGCCTGTGTCTTAAGTGTCACTAGTGGATTACCGTGTGTAATTAGTTACTTTTACTCTATTGCTGTGATAAAAAAAAAACACCATGACTAAAGCAACTTATAAAAGAGTTAATTTGGCTTCATGGTTCCAGAGTGTTAGAATGCATGATGGTGGAGAGGAGGCAGCAGGCACTGTGACTGGAGCAGAAGCTGAGGACAAAACAGAGCAAAACTGAAGAGGAGAGATGGCTCAGTGACTGAGAGCACTCACTGTTCTTCCAAAGAACCCAGATCAATTCCCAGCACCCACATGACAGCTCACAACTGTATGTAACTCCAGTTCTAGGGAATCTGACAGCCTTACACAGATATTCATGCAGGCAAAACACCAATGCATATAAAATAAAAATAAACTCTCAAAGCCCACCTCCAGTAACATACCTCCTTCAAAAAGACTACATATCCCAAGCCTCCCCAATCAATACCACAAACTTTGGATCAAATATTCAATTGCTTTTAGACAATGGGAAACATCTCATTCAAACCTCTATGCCATGTCCTTGTGACTGGGCTATTGAGACTGCTCTGTTGCTTAAGTGCTTGCCACGCAAGTACAGAGGCCTCAGTTCAGATCTCTACCACACAGAGAAAGCCCTAAGAGCACACATGCAAACCCATAATCTCAACGCTGGAGACACACAGACAGGGAGATACTGGTGCTGGATGGCCAGCCACACCAGCTGAGTCAGTGAGTTTCAGATTCAGTGAGAGATGCTGTCCCCCAAAATAAGGTGGAAAGTGATTGAAGAAGGTACCAGACATGGAACACCAGCCTTCATTTGCACATGAACGTGCACATATATACATATGCACACAGGTGTGTAGGTACACTAGACCATTCACTAATATCTCCATTGATACCTGAAGTTCATCCCATAAAATATCTCATGGTGGTATCTCCAGGATACCTACACTTTCTTTCAAAAGATGAGTCCATGCTTTCAAAGGTTAGGAAAGGAATACACATCTAGCAGCATGACTTATTTCCTGATTTAGAGAGTTTAAAAGAACCAATGTTTATGTAGAACGTGAGTCCTGAAGGCCAATGACAACAAAAGCAAGCACTGGGGAAGGAAGAAAGTGAGGTAGCAAGAAGGACAGTGAATGACAAAGGTCAGTGCACTCTGGGGGGCACGGGGGGGGGGGGGGGGGGGTAGGGCTCTGTGACAGAAATCAGAAACAGGAAAATGTATAACAGGGGTGCTGAGAATCACAGACTGTGACCTCAGAGATGGGAGAAAGGGCTTCAAAAACATATCTTCAGTTATGGTTTTCCATGAGAAGCAACATTAGAGTAAATTGAATGTTTAGTATTCAGGAAATGAGCTGTGACTCTAGCATTTTATGAAATGATCATGAAAGTTTGCAAATAAAATAAAATGAGAAAAGGAACTTGATCCAGTATAGAAATAAAACATGGATTCTCAAATAGCACATTAGGGAACAGGAAGGTTGGTTTGATTTAGTGTATATTATCCATTCAAAACATTTATCATAACCCTAATGATTGTTAAGCACTGCTGTAAATATTAAGGGTACATTAGGAATGAAGATAAATGCCTCCCTTCTCGGGAGCTGGTAATCTAATGAGGCAAAAGCAAGTACACTTATATCTGAATACATAATTGTGTGCTGCAGTACAGTCATCACAACAGAAAAGGGTCAGAGTTTTGGAGGTTGTGTGCGAGGGTGAATTGGAGCAAGCATCCTGTGAGCTGGGATGTAGAGGGAGGAGATGCACTTGAAAAGCTGGCTTTGAAACTGAGGCCTGAATTACTCACAGGATAAATGTTAGCTAGGTCAGAAACTCAGAAAGAAGCAATCCCAGACCAATAATCAATCAATCAAACAAATAAATAATTGATTCTAGACACCAAGATGAGAAAGTCCAGGCATGCCCAGACATGCCTAGGGATCCAGGGACTGTTGGGTCTGCAACTTCAGCACCAAGGTGGATGTGGTCAGATTTCTATAGGCCATAGTGAGATCAACCTTGAGACAGTGCCAAAGGGTTTTTATTTTGTTGTTCTTGATTTAAACAAGAAAGACAACTATTGAGAACTGCTTTAGGAAAATCAGTGGAAAATGAAGAGAGGAATCAAAACAAAACAAAACAACAGCAACAACAAAAAAAATTTTCAGGAGCTGCTGAATTAGTTCAGATGAACTAACATTGAGATAGTAGCAGGACAGAGTGTGGAGACACTGCACTGCGTTCAGATGAACTAACATTGAGATAGTAGCAGGACAGAGAGTGGAGACACTGCACTGCACAATGTGAAAGCTAATTGAAGATCTGTGCATAAGTTGGATGTCACTGGCATATATCTTAAGCAACTAGAAGAATGATAGGAATTAGTTTATGATTAGAATGCAATACTAATTAAGTATAGCCACATATACCTATAAATGTAGCATTTTAAAGGTTAAGGTAGGAGGATCCAAAATATGTAGCCTGTCTGGGCTATAATAGTGAGAAAGAAATACAGAAATACAACAAGGAAGAAAGAATTAAACACTAGATAGTCTGTGTTTATTGTTGGGATTTTCAGACCAAGTTGAGAAGATACATCTGAACTGCAATATGCAAGAAGAAAGGTGTTCTGGTGGAAGCTCCATCTCAACTCCCCTCCCTCATCTCTTTCCCCAAACTCACCCCCTCAAAGCCCACCAAACATGACTCCTCCCCCAGAGATGCTCAAGACCACTTACACAGAGTATTTAAACTGCATCCCAGGAAACAGACATGTGGTTTTCCAGTCTCTCACCCCTGTCTCATCTCTGGGGGGCTGAAGAATCACCGGGAATGCTTTATCCATGAAACTGGGCTTTTTCTAATTTGGTCTGATTTGGTCCTATTTGGATTGTTGCATTGGTGGAGAGGCCTATCAGGGTGCAAAAAAAAAAAAAAAAAAAAAAAAAAACTTTCAAAAGGCACACAAAGAATTCCCTCATCCTTGGACAGAAGGTTATCAGCCTCACTGAGTATTAGAAAGGGCTTACATCCCATAGTTTAAAGTCAAGCAAAGCAGGGAGATCCCAGCACAGGGACCCATAAACTAGAAGAAAAAGAGGGAATCTATTATCAACCTTTTACATTGAAAGGCTGAACATAACTAAGTTAAATAACAGGCCATAGATCCCACAAAGGATCATTACTTCTGGTCTTAAAGAAAGCTGTTTGGGCCTGTGCTGCAGATAAAACCCTGAATGGACTAAGAGAACAGTGGAATAAGCAAGCTGAATGCGAAGGCACAAGCAATTATTTCCAGGACAATGTTTTTGTTTTTTGTTTTTTGTTTTAAATGTTGGTTTTTAGATTTTTTGGTTTTGATTCTTTGGGAATTTCTCATCATGAACCCCAATTCCACTCATTTCCCAGTCCTTCTATGTCTTCTCCACAAATAAAATAAGTAAAATTAAAAATTTAAAAAAAAAACTTTGTTTTTCCATCTTTCCTGTTTCTCCATCACTTACTCGTTTGTAGCAGTGGCATTGGGAGTTGCAGCGTGTCATACAGTTTTTGTCCAAATAGCTTTCTTGTAAATGCTTATTGCTATGAGTTGTTGGTCTGGATCAAGGCCTCTGGCTTCTGCTACACCATTAATACTGAACCCTCACCTACACTCCTCTCCAGTATCCTGTTGTTGCCCAGAGTCATGGAGATCCTGCAGCTATGGCTCCACAGGACTGGTCCCTTTACATGCTCCAGCAGGTTATAGATGGGGTAGATATCTGGGTAAGTCAACTTAAAGTTCTGGATGTGGGCTTGAGGGTAGCTGGGTTGGCAAGCCCAGGCATCCACTGGGACACGCCCCCATGAGGGGCAGGACTAGCTCTCTCACACATACATCACTGGGGCCAGTTCTCTTGTGAAGGGTTAAGCCAGCTCTCCTAGTTCCAGCAAGGGACAGAGCCATCTCAGCATGGCTCTCAGACATCAACATAGCCTCAGGTGGCAGTCTAGACCATGTGCATCTATATGGCTTTTGGTGGTAAAATGGACCACGGACATCAACATTGACCCTGCCTGCAGTAGAACCACAGACACAGACATGGTTCTTGGGTCCAGCATGGGCTCAGATGTCACCATAGTCTCAGGTGGCAGCCCAGACATGAACATCCACATGACCTTAGGTGGTAACAAGGGTCATGAACATTGACACAGACCCTGACTATAACAGGTCCATGGGTCCAGACATGGACCTCAGCAGCAACACAGGCCCGAACACCCCATGGCCTCAGGTGGCAGTACAGGCCTCTCACATCAGCCTGTTCTTCACCTCCACTGTACCTCCAGTTCTGCCTCCCTCCATAGCACCTGAACTTCTCTACTTCTCTTTCTCTCCCATCTCTCCACCATATATTGGCATCATAGTGGTGCCCAGTGGCAGGCCAGGCCTGTAGCCTCTGGCTGGCTGCAGGACAATGGTTTCAAGAGCAAAGACAAATAGGTTAGAAGACAGGGATCGAAGCCACCATATCCAGGGACTGTGTTTTATTCCTCCATTTTATTGTTTCTTTGAAGTTCTCCAAAATTAAGGTACATGGGTATCCCAAAAAGAGTAACACTGTGGTGAGGGGGGAAATTAATGCTGATGATAGGTAGTAGATAACTGTAGAAGAGACCTTGAGGTACTGAGAAAGGATGACCCCAATTTCCTCAATGAAGCTCTAAGTGTCTGTTTACTCTAAGTCTTAGCTAAGCTGCTGAGTAAAGTGATTCTAACTTAATTTTCTGGGCTGGGTCCTGCACATCAATATACTTTTAAAAGCTCCCCAGTTCCTTCTAATGTGCAATAAGGTTGAAGAAAAGTGATCTGAACAACATTGTTCTGTGTATTTCTATCCTCAGCCTTCCTTGTAAATTTAAGACATGTATGCCTGTCTCCAGCACATTACTGTTCAGGGTGTGTGGACTTTACATAAATTGAATCATACTGAATGGACTTTATGTATTGTTAAACCTGAAAATTGCAAAGAGAAAGACAAAATCCATGACTGACCAATTAAAGCAAGCTTTATTTGATATGGCCAGGAAGATAGACACTGGCCAGGTCCGTATCGAGGATACCCAGAGAAGTGGTACTGAATGAGGTTAGTCAGGTTCCTATAAAGGCCAAACCCACAAGGCTATGTACTTTTCACCTCAGTCCAATTTGAGGCAAGCATGCATCCTGACCTACTTCCTGCTTATGTGTATCCTGCCTACATGTGATCAAACACATCCTGTGCAGTTTGGGCAACCAACCTTGTTTATTGAAGTGAAAGCATGTGACTTGTTATCTTATATGAACTACAGTCCCCCCTCTTCATCCCCTGCATTCCAGGAAGGTATCTTCGCAAGTTTGGCTTATAGGTTAGCTTTTAGCCCTCACAGCAGCTAATCTGTTTTGATAACATACCATGTTTGTGAGATTCATACATGATCACAGATACCTCATTCATTTTCACTTTGAAATCTCCTAGCTTGAGGCTGGAGAGATAACTCAGTTGGAAAAATACTTCCTATATTGGTGGAAGTATTAAGGCAACTCCACATAGTTAAAAGGGAGGGTTGTTTTGTGGGGTAACTTACAAGTAAAGGGATAGGTTACAGGGTCCGGGAAAGGTGTAGTGCAGTCCATCTGTGTTCTCTGGAGAACTCTACTCGATCTACCTCCAGCATCCAGGATCCAGGAACCAAGAGAGCCGGCACATCCGAATCTCAGGTCTTAAGGGCTCCTCTCTTGGCCCTGCCTCATAGGTGTGACAGTTACCGGAAGTCTCAATGGGGGTAGTACTTCCAGGTCAAAGCTAGAACAGCTACCCAATACATCCCTGTGTAAGCAAGCTTGAGAACCTGAGTTCTGATCCGCAGCAGCCATATAAAAATAAAAATGTGTGTAATGGCATGTGCCTGTAACCATAGTGCAGGGAAGCAGACACATACGGGAGGGTCTGGGGAGTTGCTGGCCAGTCTTTATATGAAATGATAAGGTCCATATTCTGTGAGAGACTTTGTATCAAAAACTGAGATGAACCCTTCCCCCAAGGCTCAGGGATCATCATGAAAGAGGAAGCAAAAAGACTTTATGGGACAGAAGAGGTGAATGGCTGCAGAGAAACAGTACTTTCAGAACATAACAGGGCAAATGCACACAAGAATGCACAAAGGTTGTGACTATGAAAGATCAGTCAGACAAGATTCCAACATGGTTTGTGGAGGGGCTCATGAACTTCTTTCCACCCTTAGCTGAGATCCTATTGTCAATTGATGTTTATTGGGGGAGGAGGGATAGTCAGTTTCTTCAGGATGTGACCCATTGAGAAGCTACCCATGGTACAGTAAGTAGCCCTACATCCACGAATATTACAGCACTGAGGATTCCATGGATTTTGAGAATAGGAAACGAACTTGTGAGGAAAAAGTGTGAAGAGGTATAGGAGAAGAACTGGAGGGGAAGGAGAGAATAGGAGTGAATTTGATTATATCATATATTTTATATGTGCAGTGGTTTGAATGTAATTAGTCCCCATAAACTCAAAGGGAGTGGCACTATTAGGAGGTGTGACCTTGTTGGAGGAAGTATGTCACTAAGGGGGTGGGCTTTGAGGTCTCATATATGCTCAAGCCATGCCCAGTGTCTCAGATCACCTCCTGTTGCCTTCGGGATCAAGATGTAGCTCCTTCTCCACTCTCAGCAACTTCTCCAGCACCATGTCAGCCTGCATGCTGCCATGTCCTGCCATGATAATAATGGACTGAACCTCCGAAACTGAGAGCCATCCCAATTAACTGTTTTCCTTTGTAAGAGTTGAGATGGTGTTGGTGTCTCTGTATAGCAATAGAAACCCTAAGGAAGACAATATGTGTATATGAAATTCTAAAAAATAGAAGGTGGTGAGCCATTAAAGAAGACACTTGACATTGATCTCAAGTCTACATATACACATACCCACACACACATGTGCATCCACATATAACAAGCACATACACAACATACACCTTCACACAAAAGAAAGACAAAAATAATAAAGTGTCCCAGTCTATGGTAACACACAAATAATCTACCCCCTTATTAAATGGATTTTTAAAGTTTATTTGTTTGTTTGTTTGTTTTAACCTCTCTAAATCTTGTTTCTAGGAAAGCTTGGGCGTGTGCTGTTGATTCATTCTGACAATTATTTCTTGGGAAATAGAAATATAAAATAGCAGAACTAATTTTGGGAAAAAAGTTGACATTTTGGGTTTGTTTTTCAGAACGATAATTACTTTATGTTCTGCTCCGTAATTGCTGTTTATCAGACTATGTTCAAGGAATGTTTTGAAAAGCAAATGGCTCAAATGAGGCTGTACCTCAGTCTGTGCTTCTTCTTCATTGTTTCTTTTGTTGATTCATGTTTACAAAATTTGCTGACAACCAATACCAGTTCATAATGTATTCACAGTTGTCCTGCTTCAGCTATTTTATATTTAGCTATTCAGTATATCTGATTATTTTATTAAATAAAACCAAAAGATAAACTATAAATATTTAAAAATGTACAGGGAAAGTTGATAGAGTCAATGAAAAGAAAAATCTATCAAGAAAAATGAGTCAATAGTGCATCTCTCACTTTGGTCAGAGAAGCCTGTTAATAGTGGTTCATATATACTCATGGCTGGTGGTGGTGGTAAGAACAAGTAACTGTTGAGTGTTCAGACCTCACCAGTACCATTCATTATCACCTCTTCCACTGCTCAGGGAACATGGAAGAAGAGGTGGAAAGAATGCACAACTCAAGGGTTGGGGAAGAATGTTGGAAATGATGTCATATGGGCATGGCGTTACAACTACAATCCTGAATTCACAGCAGTTGTGGTGACCTACAGAGCACCTGCACAAGACCAGATCCATGTATATTCAGTCATAGACAAAGAAGCAAGTCTTTGGGATCTACTCCTCCTAGGAGAGCTATTGGAAATGGAGGGCTGCTAAGTGAGAGGAAGTCATTGTCTTCAGTGAGGTTGTCACAGATGAGTCACTCATACCTCATGGGTAGTTTCACACTAATGCCCTCTCTGGCAGTCCTGGCTAGGCTCAGTGGGTCACAAAACAAAAAGAAAAACAGAACAAAAGGATATAGATGTGAGAGGAGTGCTTGTTGAGATTCTGTGGCATGCTGTAAAAATCCATGAGCCTTGTAGAAACACCCAATTATTGTTGCTTGCCACTGAAGAGTCTCTTTGAGAACTGTTCCTCTGTAAGATGAGGAATGATAATATTTCCCCCATCAGGAATTTTGTAGAATAGTAAGAGTGATTTAATTGCAACACCTATGTAGGAGCAGTAATGAATGGATGTAGTTCTTCTTACTTCAACTCAAATCCTCAAGTAGAGAATTCAAGGTTTATGTCTTGTTTGAGATAATCTAGACATTTCCGTTAACACATGGTGAATGGTGAGAAAGATCCTCAGTGTTTAGTAGGACATATTGACATGCTCTTGGTAACATCCTCTTTTTTGCAATAACTGTGAGATTGCATGAAATGAATATTGGTATCACTGATCCTTTTCCATTATTTAAAATGTAAATAACCATTTTAAAAATGTGTGCTTTCAAGGTGTTATTAATGATTGGTAACATGGTAGTAGTTTTTCTCTGAATATTTGAAAAGTCAATCTGTGCCCAGCTATTTGCTTAAGGTTGATGGAGAAGGGTGTGGCTAAAGCTACAAGCTCTGTTTTCTTTGCACATAGAAGAGAAAGAACTCTTCAGACATTGTAAAGGAATTGGTAAGACTTGAACAGTTATTTTCCATAGTGAACTTTCCTTAGGCAAATGAAGCTAAGAAGGACAAGACTATTAAAGATTCTCATAGAACCATAGGCAAGAACTGGAGGACTAGAGCAAATCAAGGTTTCAGCCTGTCCACACTAGTCAAAGATGTCTATAGAAATCTACTTGTCAACACAGAGAACATGGTAAACCCAGCCAGATACCCATGACTTGTGGGGCCATAGAACCTAATACTTCCACTTTCTCAAACCAGTGCAATTTCTAATGGCATTCTAAATATTCATCCTTATTCTACAAGTATGTGTAGCTCCTACCCGTCACAAAAGAAGCTTCTTTTTTATAGTAGATGGATACCATCACAAAGGGTCAAACTGAAGGTCAGTCTTGTGTACAAAAAAGAGGATGTCATACTAGGCTACAGACAAATTAAGAGGTAAACATTGTAGCTTTATACAGCAAGCTGCTTATAAATAGGAAAATGACAGAAAATAAGAAACAAAACTAGCTTTTAGTCCTCTTAGAAATAACTACAATGAACATTTGTAAAATGTTTTTTATAAAAATTCGTTGCTAGTCTTTGCAACTTGTATTATTTGTTTACTTAGAAAAAGGAAAGCTGAGGCATTCTAAAGCCTCTACAGTGAGCTCTGCTCTCAGCATCCCTTGCTCCCCTTATCCCAGTTGCTTCCCCACAAGTCTCTTCATTTTTGATCTCTTGAGATTTCATTACAATTTTGTCAGTGGCTTAAAATGCAAATCAAGTGTTACATACACTCTTCAACTTCAATAATATTATGCTATCAACTCAGCAAAGTCTTCCTAGAACCTTCCAATGGCTCATGATCTTTCTTCAATTCTCTCACCTTTTATCCCTCTACTTAACCCTCCACTCTTCCAGAACTTTACCCTCATCAGAATATCTTGTTTCTCTTAATATACATTTTTTATTTTGTTGTATTTTTTGGTTGCTATTGTTTGCTTGTTTGTTTGTTTGTTTGTTTGTTTTTGAGACAGCATCTCATATAACCCAGGTAGGCCTGGAATGTACTAGATAGATTAGGACGTTTTTTAATTTCTGGTCCTCTTGTCTCCATCTTCCAAGTGCTGAGTTGCAGGTATGTGTTACCATGAAAGGTCCACACACAACACCTTTCTAATGCCAGATTGTCTTAAACATTTTCTTACTTCTGTTTTATTGATTTTTCAATTGTACCTACTTTTTTAAAAAAAAAATTGTTCAGAAAATTGCTTTCAGCACTTTGACTTAATTTATATCTAAATTTGCATTGACTTTTGATAAATTTTGGTTGTATATGTTTATGGGGGTTATGTAATACTGTGGCCTATGCATACAATATGGAAATGTGGAATCAAACTAACCCACAGATTCCTCATCTCATGCCACTCCTACACTACACATTGCAAAAAAAAAAAAAAGAGAGAGAATGGACTGCCTACTTTTATTATTTCATGCTTATCCTTTACAGGTCTGCTTCCACTGGGAAACTGTAGGTTCTCAAGCAAAATTATTTTTCCGTTCTTCTTTTGACTCCTGTAGTCCCAATTCAATGAATTAAAGGTTATATAAGAGAAAAAGAATAGCATTTTTCCCTGAAAGATTAAAATTCTAATAACCTAGTGAACATCCTCCCCCCCCCCCCCCCCCCCCGCAAAATACAATATTTAAAATCCACAGGGATAAGTAAACTGAATCACCCATGCATGGTTGGAGGTAGTAGCAAAGTGTTCCAGCCCTTTGGAAATAGTTTGACAACTTAATTCAAAACTGAATGTTCAACTGAAATATCACATATGATAATAAAATTCACACAAGTTTACAGAAACACTTTGTTATTGGTCATCTTTCCTGCCTTCTCTGTCTGATGTTCTGACATCTGGATGTGACTGACTGGCAGGGAAGCCCTGTCCTACAGTAAGTAGTTTGAATTTCCAAAAATGACAAAAGAACACAGGACTGTGTCTTTCACATGCAAATTAACACCTCCAAAACCAGACTCTTGCCTGATTTCCTTGGGGTGGGAATGGGGCTTACAATTTTAAGATATGATTCCCTGGCTCCTAATGACTCCAGAACCAAAACCAAACATCAGTGAAGCTATTCAAGGATTGAATTCTAAGCTTCCCAGGCCAATTACCTTACCCTGGCTTACATCTTCCTAGCAAGAGTCATGGTATGGGAATGGTGGAGGTATCCATTATCAAAGGAGAAGCTAAGCACATTACTTCAACTTACCAGGTAGTAAAGCCAGCACATGTCTTACCTGGTTATTCTGCTTGGTTTTTAACATAAGCTAATCTCAGTTCCAAAGGATTAGTGGAAAGAAGCTGTCTCAAGCTTTTCACTTTGGAGATCCAACAGCCCTAATGACCCACTTAAGAAAGCAGTCTCTAACTAATGATGTCACCAGTACAAGCTTCACACAATAGGAGACTTCTTATGGAGGGTTTTCATGGGGCTGTCTCACAGTCACGGCAACCAGGTCCTGACTTTCAAAAACAGCTATTTGATTTTGAGTTTTCCTGGACACTGGGACATCAGATTGATGAAGGCCTTTGGAATGCAACTTGGTATTCCTCTTTAGTGCAGTTGAACTCAGACATGAAAGAGAAAAGAAGGGCTCAATAAATGTCTTGTACAATTGAAATGGTACCAGTGACATCCTGGTTTCACAAAAAAAGGGGGCATCTATCTCTATAGGGGAAGAAGTTTCTCTAAAACTTAGGATTAAGCTAAAACATGACAGTATCTACTGATTTTCTCAGACGGTTCCCTCCACACCAGCTATGCAGTTGTAAAAGTGAACATGGCCCTTGCATTTAGTGGCTAAAAGGGAAAGCTCTCTGGACTGACTGCCCTCCACTCTTCCTGAATGGTTTAGTTGTCAATTGTCGGGACATTTCACCTGCCACTTGGAAAACTGAGACTGGCAGGTGAAGGACACCTCTATCTGAGATTGAAAATTCTAGACGTGAATCATGATTGCTGATCGAATTTCCAGGTCCTTCATATTGGTCCCCGTAATGAACACTTGCCTGAACTCAATTTGTTGATTAAACCAGTAACATCCCACTGATAGAACTGCCACTTGAGCCTCATTACACTGGGCACAGAAATATATCCATCATCTCAGAGGAGTACAGATTTGATGGTTCTGATACAGAAATGCCCACTGCATATGTGACTTTGAACTCCTTAAAACTTTCATTCTTGCCCTGGGTAAGAGACAATGTTGAGTGGGTTATTGTTGTGCCTGCCATGACTGGTAGACAAGGAAGTTCAAACCTCTTCTGATGCTGTAATTGGAGCCTTGTTCCTATTGACTCTTTTGTCTGTGGCTTGTTTTTGGCATTCTTAATAGCTTTTCTTGATAAACCTTGATGAAGTCTAATTTCCAAGGTGAGTGTATTTTGAATGTCATTTGTTAAATCAAAAATCATAAAATCAGCAACATTGTATGGCTCAAACTAAAGCATAGATTAACCTATTTAAGTTTTGTCACAATGGTCATTGTTACTATTTTACAGATGTTGAAGACAGCAAAAGGGAAATAAAGTAACTTCCCTAGGTCCCACTGGTAATAAACCACAGAGTAGGGTCTCAACATAAGTATCTGACTCTGAAGTTCAAGCTCAGCTGCAATGTGATGCAGCACTTACCACCAGGAGAAGATGTTAAAGGGTCAGTTGTTGTGTATCCCCTTGGTTATGTTGTCATATTATAGATACCACCTCGTACTGGTGTTGAATGCATCTTCCTTGAAACTACAGGCTCATTGAGGTCTCCTAAGGCTGCTTTCCTGTCTGTGGCCCATGCACCTAGTATAGTACCTTTCACATGATAGCTGTCAATTAATGCTGGAGGAAGGAGCAAGTGAGTGAATGACAAAGTTTCTAGCCTAGAAATTTTACCTTGACCTTGAAGGATACTCTTCAGCCTGGATACATTTGCTGACTTTCAAACACATAGCAGGTTTTCTGAAAATCTTCTCTCCTATATCAAGCCATTGATTATTGTAACATGGATACTCATGAATATATGATCACTGGAAGCAGGGATCTCAGAGCTGTGTTGCTGGAGAAAATCATATGCTTAAGACATATTAAAAAGTGTATCTCAAAGATATGAAAATTATGCATACAAAAATTATGAATTAAATACTATTGTTATAATAAAAATAATTATTTCAATTTTGTGTTTTAAAGATTCGCTTTTATTTTTGTTAGTATGTGAGTGGATCATGAGTGTGTGAATGCCCACAGAAGTCAGAAGATGGTATCAAAGAAGATGGGTGCTGTAACAAGAATTGCTAAATGGTCTTAATAAAAAACCCAGAGCCAGATATTGGGGTAAAAGCTGAAAGATCAGAGAGGCAAAGAGCAAGCCACTAGTTCTTACCCCTATGAAATCCTCTGCCAAATGAGAGCGAGCTCTTCTCTTCACCCCACCTTATCATTTCCTCCCTCTGCCCAGCTCTATCACTTCCTGTCTGTCTGTACAGATCTCCAGACCTCTATGGTTAACTAGTGGTTAGCTTCTCTTTATGATTTTCAGACAAGCTTTATTTATTAGAGCACAAATAAAATATTACCACATTTCCCACTTTTTTGCCTAAAATAAAAAAGGCTATAACTAATATAAGAAAAACTATATAACAATAAGTAATATATATATATATATATATTGCATCTATATACACATAGGAAATAAATACATCAACAATGTCTAGTCCATTTGAATTTGATAAATTTGAAGGAAATACTCCATTATCTATCCTATCTTTGTGAATCCAAAGGACAGTATCTAATTCATTTCTATCCTAAATTGCATTACCAACTGAAAACTATCTTTTGATGTCTTTCAAACTGAAACACTTTACACTTCTTTAATGAGTTTCTTTTCTGAATTTATTAACAAAGAAAACTACAACTATCACATCTAATCTTCAACTCCCTCAGAGACCTGAGAAGGAAATAATATTAACTAATTAAGCAGGAAGTGCAAACAAGCGACTACCAAAAAATGTGAGAAATGACAGAAACAGCTGGCTGCCTGGACAGTCACCCAAGGTTCTTCTGCAATGTTGGGGCATACTTCTTTGGCCTATATTCCTAGCATATCTGACAGACTCATGTGTGAAGTCGGATTTCTAAAGAGCCTTCCTACCTGGTCTTGGCAAGGATCAGCAGTCCTTTGTTTTGTGTCCTGCTTGTCCATTTTGGACAGCATACTGTCAGCAGTTGATGCAAGGGCATTTTCTTGCCCAGTGGTTAACTTTTGCCACAAAGAAAGTAAACTCCATATGGAGTGTCTTCAATGCCCATCATCTTCGCTGAAGTAGATTGGTGCTGCCAGGAGCAGACATGTCTCATATAAAAAAAGAAAAAAATCTTAAATGCCATATTTTATAGATCTCTGAAGTGTTTGAAGATGACATGTCTATCTAAAGTATATTTCTGCTTGATCTTGAAAACATACCTAATATGACAACAAGTTCAATTGTTATGACTAACTACTAACCTGCATTTCTTTATTATCTTAAATAGTTGGTAATAACTATCAAGGACTAGAAAACTGCATTACATTGTTAAGTGAACTGTATAGGTACAATACCTTGAACAAGATTAGAAACATATGTACAGTATTTTCTAACAAAATAAATCTCAAATTTGTATCAATATACGTAATTTGTATACAATATACAAGAATCTAATCCAATTTAAAATATTTAAAATTAGTAGTTGCCTTTTAAAAGTAGATTCAATAGTCTACCTTTTTGTCTTATCATATCCATATCCTCTTTTTTTTCTTTTCAGAATAGATTCAATAATCTATCCTTTAGTCAGATGTAACATGAATTGCTAAATGGTCTTATTAATAAAAAACCCAGAGCCAGATATTGGGGTAAAAGCTGAAAGATCAGAGAGGCAGAGAGCAAGCCACTAGGTCTTACCCCTATGAAACCTTCCACCAAAAGAGACCAAGCTCCTCTCTCCACCCTGTCTTATCACTTTTTCCCTCTGCCCAGCTCTATCACTTCCTATCTGTCTGTACAGAACTCCAGCCTTCTATAGTGGTTAGCTCCTCCTTATGATTTTCAGACAAGCTGTATTTGTTAGAGCACAAATAAAATATCACCACATGGTGCTAGAATTAAAACTCAGATCTTCTCTGAGAACAGTAATTATTCTTAAACATTGAGCTATTTCTCTAACCCGACATTGCAACTTCTAAAAACAAATTTGTATGTACCTTAAACCACTATACCCAGCCATTTATGCTGTATCTAGAAAATTTTAATGTGTTCTCAAACAGATTATAATCCATCTATAAAGAAATTAAATAGGGAGATATTTGAAATATTTAGAAGACAAAACTAAGTTCCACTTGGCCTTTGATGACCCAGAAGTAGACTTAGTTCATTGGTTAAATTTTCCTTTTTTTCTTTTGTATATTTTATTTAAAAATTCTTGTTATCTTTTTTCTTTAAGTGATGGTACTTTGCAGTTTTCAGTGTGAGGACTAAATCTTAGTAGGGACTCTTAGAATTGTTTCATTCTACACTACCATATTTATTTGGGTGAGAAAACTTCATACATTTCTCTAAGTAGTTCAGTGATAATACCTGAGTTGTGTTATTTTTACTCAAATTGGTTTAATAAAGTACTGATTGTCCAGTAGTCAGGCAGGCAGTGTAGGTGAGGCAATCAAACTAAAAATTTTGAGAAGAGGAAGAGTGGAGCCAGAAGTCACCAGCCAGGCGTAGAGGAAGCAAGATGAGAATGTCATACCAAGAAAAGATACCAAGCCACATGGCTAAACATAGATAAGAATTATGGGTTAACTTAAGTGTAAGAGCTAGTTAGGAATAAGCCTGATCTACTTGCTGAGCATTTATAAGTAATATTAAGCCTCCAAGTCAATTATTTGGGAAGTGGCTGCTGGGTATTTGGGAGGTTCTGGTGGGACATAAACATCTGCCTACATGTATCACTTACAAAAACAGAAATAGCCTTTTCTTATAATAAAGGCATAAAATTCTTTCTTGCATCCACATAAAGCAAATGGGAACAAATATAGAGACCCACAGACAGACATTGTGCAAAAAGTGAAAGAGGCCCTGTAACACTCAGCTCTAAATGGGATGTCTCCATTAAAGTCCTCTCTGCAGAGCTCAGGGAACCATACAGGAAGAAGGAGGCAGAAAGAGTATAAGAGCCAGAGTGGATAGAGGACACCAAGAAGACAAGACCCTCTAAATCAACTTGAGCAAAGCTCATATGAACTCACAGAGACTGAAGCAGCATGCACAGGGTCTACAGAGATCTGCATCAGGTCCTCCATGTATATTATGGCTTCCAGTTGAGTGGTTTTCTGTGATTCCTGAGTAAGCAAATGAATGGGTCTCTGATTCTTGTGTCTTTTCTTGGGCTCTTTTCCTTCAGTTGGTTTGTCCTGTCTTACTTCTATGTGATAATTTTTGTTTTATATTAGTATCTTTTCTTTTGTTATATTTTAATATTTTTCATAGAAGGCTATTCTTTTCTAATGAATGACAGAAAGTGAGTTGATCTGAGTGGGAGGAGAAGTGGAGAGGAACTGGGAGGAGTAGAGAGAATGGAAATGGTAATCAAGATATAATGTGTGAGGATAAAAGTCTATTTTCAATAAAAGAAAAAGTAAAAAATCCAAAAAGTAAAAATTAAAAAAAATTTCCTTCTCGGATTTAAAAGCACTAAATAAATAATTTCTAATCTGTCTTTTTATTGAATGTATATTGTGACACCCTGATTCAAATTTATGTCAGTCTTGGTACAAGAACATTTTGCAAAAGTTTTAGCTGTACAGCCTAACCTCTATAGCACTGTAAATGGATTTGCTGAAATCAGCTCTGACTATTGTGTAATAAACATAATTTCATTTGTTTTTACTTCTGCTTATCAAACTATATTACAACTATTTGATTTTGCATAAGGTATGCTAATTTTCTAATTTCCATTCACTTTTGAGAAAACAATTTCTTCATCACAGAGGTGTCTTGTAGGCAATTACATGTTTCTTATAAACGCAATTGTCATTTGCTGGAAAGCACTTAGTAAATGCTTTTTAAAAACATCATTCAGTTATTTTATCATATTTAGGCTCCATAGAGAAAGATGCCTTGAAAATTCCAGATGTCGCAATCACCATTATTACTGCTGTCATTTAAGTTTCTATTCGTATTAATTACTCTTAATGAGAATAATGAATAATAATTATTATAATGATGAAAATTAATTGCCCTTCATTGGTGTTGCATTTTGTAATGTTTATGTGTGGGTATAATAAGTAACATGATTAAATTTTGCCAACATGCAATACAAAATATATTTCCAGTTAGAATATTAGAGGGTTTTGTAAAATCATCGCAGGTACACAGTTATCCTAGTTTCTATCTCTGTTGCTATAATAAACATCATGACCAAAGCATCTTGGGAAGGGAAGTGTCTCTTTCATCTTACAGGTTACAGTCCATCATCAAGGGAAATAGAAAGCAATGAAGAGACATTGCTTACTGACTTCTCCCAGGCTCATATTCAGCTACCTTGCTTATTATACAGCCCAGGTCCACTTGCCCAGAGATGGCACTGTTCACAGTATGCTGAACTCTTCTACATCAATTAATCAACAATACCCCCACAGAGGTGTGTGGCAATCTCCACACTTCCCAGCACCTCCAGTAGCTGCTGAGGACACAGGGAGTGGATGAGTCCTGAACAGGCCAAGGTTTATGGATGCTAGGGGAAATTTACAGTTTGCAGTGGCTTTGGAGAAAACTTTGGCCCTACGGTGGGGATCAGATCTGACTCTGGGAAAGTCCCATAGGCATGTAGAGAGATCTACAACTGATTGAGAAAGCTACAAATTCAACAAGGTAGTGCTAGCTGACATAAGGCAATACCTGACCCTCAGAAGAAGACTATAGATGAAGCCCAGCCCTAAGTACTAGCTCCATTAAGGGAAAGGACAACTCAACCCTAGTGGGACGTACTCTTCATATTGAACACTACAAGTACCACTACTGAAAGAAAAAAGCAATTATAATTGACAGTGGTGCATGCCTTTAATCTCAGCACTCAGGAGGCAGAGCGACAGATCTCTGTGAGTTCGAGGCCCGCCTGGACTACAAAGCAAGATCCAGGACAGGCACCAAAACTACACAGAGAAATCCTGTTTCAAAAAACCAAGATGTATGTGTGTGTATATATATATATATATATGAAAGGAAAACTCAGCCAATGCACTAACTCCACATGTGCAATCAACAGTACTGAAACAACATGAAAAACCAAAATAACATCTCCTCTTCAAGTCACTAATCCCCCATAAGAACTGTACCTAATGAAAATGAAGTATTACCAAAGAATTCAAAGGAATTATTGTAAGAAGGCACATGAAAGGAAATAAAATTCAAGGTAAATTAAATAAGGACATTGATCTAAGATATGAAAGTACAAAATTGCTGAAGATAAACACAAAATTGAATGATGCTAGAGATGAAAAATACAATAAATCAAATAAAAACTTCAGTGGAAAGCCTCACCAATAGAATGGATCATATGCAAAACAGAGAATCAGGGAAGGAAGACAAAGTTGAGGAACAGGATCATTAAGTAAATGTCAACAATAAATTTAACACTGAAATATGAACAGAAAACACATTCAGTATATTCACAACACTAACTGGAGTCAATAAGATATAATAACTTTAAAAAGGACAGGAAGTTGTGCAAGTCTTATGGAGTGTGGATCTGGGAGGAATGAGGGGAAGGATTGGAAGTGAGTATGATCCAAATATGTTGTATTAAAACTATCAAAGAATTAAAGTATTTTAAAAAGAGAAAGAAAATTCCCCACAAACATATCCACAAGACAAGGTTTTAGAGACAATTCTTAATTTGAGGTTCCGTCTTATCAGATATGTCAAGTTGATAACAAGACTAATGAGGGCAGCAATGTACCTAGAGCCAAATTCATAGGTAATATCTTAAAAGAGTATCTCTGATCAAAGAGAAAGTTACAAATTCTGAGCTATTCTGTACCTTTCTCCAAAAGTGAGAGTGACTGACAAAAAATGGCCAGAGATTTGGGGGGAGTAGTGGAGATGTGAATATGATCAAAATATATTGTTTGCATGTACAAAATTCTCAAATAATTAATTAAAATATTATACATATTAAAATACTAGACATATCAACTATCAACTAAAACTTGACTGCCACATACTTTTCAACATACTTTTTTTTAAACTAGCTTAGGTATTGTGATCTAATAGTCCTGAATGAAGTTCATTATCTACAGTTTTTAGAAGTACCTGTAGGCACTCCAGGGGACAAATATCCTACACTACTACACTGATCAGGAAAGGCTAAAATATCAGACTCTATTATATAGAGCCAGGACACAGTGTCAGGAGCAGCCTGGAAATCACACCCCAGAGCCTGGGTAAGGCCTCATTCTGGTTCCCATTCAAGGTCTGATAAGTCTTAAGGAGGTGAGTGGGCCTGAAGCCACAGGTAAGAGTATAAACAGTGCTGGATGAGGACAGAAAAAGCCTCAGGCTCTTGGCCAACTCCAGTCCCTCAGTGCTTCTCCTTCTTCTACCTCTGGGGTAATCTTAAGGCCACATGGAATATGGCTCTGTCCTCAGAAATCAGCACAGACTTTGAATATAGAGCTGTTCTCTTTCTTCTCAAACTGCCTCAGTTGACCTGACTCTAAGAAGATTTGAAAAGATGCCAAATAGAACCAAAAAAGAATGGGATGTGGATGACTGTGTTAGGTCCAGGGTCACACAATAATGAGGGACAGACCACCAAAGTCTATTAAACCAGAAGTAAACCTTATTCCATCAAAATAAAAATAAAAAATTAAAAAAAAAACCACCGTGGGGCATAAAAGCTTACCAGCTAGCTGAGACCACAGCCAATGTTGGAATTCTGGGGCTGTGGCAATGGAGGTGGATACTGGCCCCCTTTTATAGTATCAGTCATGGGGTGTGTGCTAGGAGTCACATAGAAACATAAGGTATGGGATACGTGCTAGGAATCACATAGAAACAACTATTAAAAGTTAACTTTGGTGCAGGCAGTTGATGGCTATAAGGGGTAAGGGGGTTAAAAGTTAACTCCTGGCTGTTGACAGAGGAGCTGGCTATAAAGCAGAGAGCCGTTGTTAGCAGTTAACCTTTAGAGCTGATGACTGTCAGTTTTTATCTCTTAAGCTTATAATTTTATATTTTTATATTCCTGGGCCCTTCAACTGTGGGACTCTGATTATGGAAAAGCAAATAGGTCATTCTTCCCAGCTCTGTTATGCTGACTTCAGCTCTGATGATGTCACAATTGTGAATAGAAAAGCTTCCCAGGGTTCACCTAAAAAAATGAGAAGAGTGTGACAGAGACTGTCCAATTCCAGTTTATCTGAACACTGAGACCATATGGGAACATTGAAATCCCTCCTTGGAAGAGCTCAATGGCAAGTCCTGCGCTGACCTTGAGAATCTGTTCCTAAACAATATTCCTGTTCATTTTCATTTCTAGCAAGAGATGAGAACTGTCCACCAAAGCATTTCAGATAATTAGCATAAATTTAGATAAAGCCTTTGTTTAATCAAGGGTTTATAGTTTTATATTGTAATGATTAACTCTATCCTTATTAATTGCTCTGAACAAGTATGCAGCTTTCCATGACTCTCTGAGATGTTTCTTCGTGCTTTCATGCATCCATCATGATACAAGTTGAGATACTTTAACTGGAACCCATCAGCAATCACTACAGTGGTATTTTGTAGGGCTTCAGAGATAACTCAGTGTGGACGAGCACTTCTTGTGCAAGCATGAAGACCCAGACATGGATATTAGTTAGCATCCATGTAAAAAGGTGAGCATGATTGCTTTGTGCCTGTAATCTCAGTGACACTACCAGTCAGTCTAGCAAGTTTGATTGGTGAGCTAGTGAGAGACTTCTCTGTCCATCTCCCTTCCCTCCCCGCCCCCTCTCTCTCTTTCTCTCCACACACATGCACACACGTACACTCACTCATGTGTATTAAAGTGGAGAAAGAGAAAGATACCCAATGTCATCCTCAGATCTCACTAAGGGCACACACATGTTCACATGTATATGTGGAATATATACATATGAATATATACATATACACCTACACAAATACACATACATGTACACAAAAAAGAGAATGAAAAAAAAAAGAAAAACAGATGGAAGGAGAAACAACCATGAACTAGAGTTTTGTTTTCCTCTATAAAAAGAGGAAGAAAAGGTATCTGAGGAAGTTCTATTTTTAAGCTAATTATGAGAAATGAAAATTAATTTTTTTTTACTTTCAAATGATGAGATAAATGTTAAATGGTTCATTTAACAAAATTTTGAGGCAAACATAGCATCAAACCACTGAATTTTGGGCCAGTCCAAGGTGCTCTCCAACATTTAAAATATACATGGTTAGTATGTGTCTTTTCTTATGCTACAATCTTACCCCACCTCCTGATTATGTTTGATTTGCCTGGCCAAAGCACTTGAATCAGGCTGAGCAAATCAATTTTCTTCTCTGTGAGTTTGGAACAGGTCTGACATTGCTGTTTGTATGAGCTGGACTTCTGAAAAATGATGAATTCCTTGTAAATCAATGAAGAAACCACTTTCTGTCAAAACAGCAATTAACTAATACTAACAAAAATCATGTCTTCAATATGAGAGAGAGAAAAAATAAATATGAAAAAAGAGCACAGACCAAGGAAGAATCCAGTGGTAATGTGCTTGTGCTCCTGCTCTGGTCTTGCCCTATGGGCTGGAGGAAATCCTTTCTACTCCACACTAGTCTAAACTGGGATTCGTTATTACAAGCAAAAGATTGCTGACAGATGCACAGGGATGCCTCCTCAGAACTGATCAGAAAAGACCAGAGTCAAATACCCAAGAATGAAAGGGAAACCTGAAAATACACAATAATTCCTGCTGAGCTGTCTTGCCAGCCCTGAAATTTTGTTTCTGAATCAGCAAAGTCAAACACTCAGTCTCTGAATTTCAGTTTTTAAAAATCATAATAATATTGCCTTTCTTTTTCTCTTACAATGATGGCAGTGGGCAAGCCGAATAGCACTAAAAGCTATTTTTAAAACATGAATAAAAGAAATAAAACGGATCTCCCGACACATACACATATACATTTCCACCTACTGCGACTCCCAGAGTGTCCTAAATTTACAGCTAATAAGCAAGAATGAAGCTTTTGAAAGGTGACTGTAGCAATAATCAGAAGACACAGGCCTGTCTGTGGAAGACAGAGAGGAAGGTATTTTTGTGCCATTACTTCAACTACAGAATAGCTTCTTTGCTTATGAATCAAATAAATAAGCATTGACTTTATCAGCTTGCTTACCAGTTCCAAAGTTCCTCACATGAAATCTGTAATCTTAGAGCATAAAATTGAAACTTGGAAATCTATTCTTGTTAAAAATCCAATTAATTTTCAATAGTATCTAAATGATAATTTATTCATTGTGCTTTAGTTTAATTAAGTTATTGTGTTGGGGACCTACTATGTGTTCTGGCTACGAAGAACCAGAAAGAATAATAAAACCCAATTTAAAGAGCTTGCTTGCTAATGGCAGAATCAAATTTGAATGTGCAAAGTTGCAATATGTAATGTGGAAAAGCCCATTGCAGATGTGCATACCTAAAGAAGAATTAATAAAAACCAAGTGGAGTAGGGCAAGGGCTTCCTAAAACAGGCTTGTAGGAGAGAATTACCAGGAATTGATTAACACAAAGAAATTTGGTTCATAAAATGTAAGATAGTCAAGAGAAAAACAAAGGTTGTAATGTCTTCTCAGCAGAAACATGATAATTTTCAGGTGGAGAAGGGACATTTTATAGTCTTACTACTACCTAATCAGTCACAAGAGAAGATAATAGCTAAAATATTCTAAAGAAGAGAATGGAGGAACTGAGTGACTGCATTTGTGAAAGCAAATAGTTGGCACAAGGACACCCGAGAAGACTCAGGTATTGAGGAAGGAAGGAAGGAAAGACCAATGCCAGCCTCATGCCCAGAATCTGAAGGCCCAGACCCCTTCTTTTTCAAATTTCCCTAAGTCAGAGATGTATATTGTCAGAGGAGGAGGTCCAAAACAAGTATGCTGACAAACACTTGGAGTCATCTTTCTTGACTACTGGAACCTCGTATTGCCAGATTCTTTCTTCTTTCTTCCACTAGCACAGGTGCATGGAGGACTCAGGGAACTTTTCCTTGATGCTTCAAATGTCTCGGTTCCTCTCTCTCTCTCTCTCTCTCTCTCTCTCTCTCTCTCTCTCTCTCTCTGTATGTGAGTGTGTGTGTGTGTGTGTGTGTGTGTGTGTGTGTGTGTTACATAAACATGTGTACCAATGAGCACATTTGGATTCCAGGGAAAAGGGTGTCCTGCTCTATTATTCCCTTGAAAGAGTCCCTCAGTAAACCTGGGAGTTCTTCCCCAAGGCTCAGAGATGAAACATCTCCGACATATAATGCATTATCAAGACACCTAGAAACTTACTACATAGCTCACTTAAGTATTTTAAAGAATTTGTTTTATAAGTGAAAAGAGAGGATGGTATTAGACAAAGACTTTAATACTTGGTAATAGAGACAAGAGATGGTGAGCAAGCCTAGCAATCCTCCTGTCTCTGCTTTTCATAGCACTGGGGTTACAGACATGCACACAGCCACACCTGCATTTTTCCAGCTTAAAAAACAATAAAAACAAAGCAAAACAAGCAAATAAACAAACTTAGGTGCTGGGGATTCTAACTCAGGGCATCATATTGCACAACAAGCACTCTTAACTGTGGAGTCATCTCCTTGGAGACTTCCTGGATGAACTTGGTAATTTGTCAGAATTTTATAGCATATCACTTCTCAATTTCATAGTTTTATTTTTCCATCTTGGATAAAAAAGGGGAGCCCTAAAAGATTTTTCTGTTGCTTCAAGAACATCTATAGTTTTCCAATGGAATAAAGAATGTGTGACTGGCAACCTCAGCTCTTCCAACTGTCCTGAAAATACCTTTGTTATAGGCATTTAGTGTTTTTTTTTTTTAGTAGTACACAAAACAGAATTTAGAAAGATATGAGATAGAAAACATTTCAGTGGATTTTATATTCTCCCAAATCAATTCCAAAAGCAACATATAAATTAAAATGTTTTTATTCACCATTTTCAAGAAACCAATTTAGATTATACAAATTATGAAAAATTGGCAGAAATAATGCAAGCAGCTATTTCAACACCAAGTCAATTAAAATATCCATTAATACATGCAGTAATACACAGGAACAAGTTACTAATTTCCTTCAGTAATTCAAGATATATGCTTACAGGAAAAATAATTTTAATTTCATTTGATTTTCTCAAGCTCTCTCTGGTCTCTATAACTATGTAGCAAAGTTACGTTGTCTAATGTCACTCTTTATTTCTCACTAATAAAGTTAATTTATTTTACACAGTCATACGTGCTATGTAGTAAGTTTCTGGGTATCTTGAAAGTGCTGTATATTTAGGAGACATCCCACATGTTGTACCCAGAGTCCCCCAAAGGCCATCAAGAGACCAAATCTGATGCAAAAACAGAGTCATTTTACTGTTGTGAGTTAACCCAGGCCTCTCTGTTCATCTGATGCAGCAGCAGAGTATGAGAGACCCTGAGTAGCAATGGGACAGGGTTTTTATAGTGGGAAAGCAAGGGAGGTCTTGGGGTCTACAGACTACATAGGAACAGACTCAGGATTGGTTTATGCAAGAAGCAATCATGTTAATAACTTTTACTTGACTAGGGTTAGTTGGGGGTTATAGTTACCCACTTTTGGGCAGGCCTGGGCAAGTCCCATGCTTTGTTCTTGAGCTGCTGTGGAGGCAGGCTGGCCTAGCACGTACTGACTGTGGGGACTAGCTCAGTGGCCCAGGCCTGGTGTGTCCTATCTCCCTGTCCCTGCTGGCAGGGGCATCAGTGATTAATTGTCTTTTGTGCATGGCCCTCCCAGAAACTGCTTGCTCAGTCTCAGAAAACTGAAATTGACGCCTGATCTCTGAAAGAAGACTGAGCAACCTTTTATGGCATCTGCTTGCTTCTTCCACCATCTCCTTCAAATCCTGGGGGAAAACGTCCAGAGTAAAGAGTATAATCTAAGTACACCTTAGATTATAGTGTTGCGGGATTCAAAGACTATAAACTGTACTGGTTCTTGGTTAAAACCAGATTATACAGCACTCTGAGGCGTCCAGATTCTGTTGTAGATTGAGACTGACCTGACCTTCAGTTGGAGGTGTTTCATATCATTCTAAAATCCATTCAGTGACAAAGATTATTGTCCAATTAAGGGAGATTTATATACTAACCATTGATTTCTTGTCATCTACTAGAGATCCAAGGAGATGTATCAAAAAAAAAAAAAAAATTCCAGGTGTGGCCGGGTGGTGGTGTCGCAAATGCCTTTAATCCCAGCACTCAGGAGGCAGAGGTGAGTTTGAGGCCAGCCTGGTCTACAGAGTGAGATCCAGGACAGGCACCAAAACCACACAGAGGAAACCCTATCTCGAAAAACAAAACAACAACAACAACAAAAAAAAAAACAAAAAACCAGGTGTGGAAATTGCCACAAAAATGAATAAAATTTGAGAGAAATTTCTCAGGTTTGGAAAGTCTCTGGTATTTTGTAAGGGAAATGGATTGGCAGTGAGCACTGTGGTGCTCTGGATTCTAAACAAAGTTGCTTAGACTAAAGATACAGCTCAGCTTGTTACTTGTTAGCATGGACAAGCCCTGGGTCTGATCCCCAGCACCATCCAAACCAGACTTGGTGTTCCACACCTGTAATATAGGAGGTAGAGAAAGGAGGATCAAAGTTCAAGGTCATCCTTGAACTACCTTCAGAGTTTGAGGCCAGCCTGAGCTACATGAGACCCCCATCTCAGAAAAAACAAACAATAACAAAAAACTACTTAATGTACTTTACCCCTTCCTGTACACACAACAGCTGACCTAAAAAGGAACTGGATACTCAGACAGGATTCTGACTGGCCAGTGGTACACAGCTAACAGAAGTACTGATATTCAAACCCACTTCTGACCTCGAGATTGGAGTCTTTACAGGTATCAACCTTTTTTAAATGAAGTAACTGTGTTTGAGGAATGTACCTTCTATACATAGGTGCACATTGTTCACAGGTACTGTACTCTGATTTCCTCATCAGCCTAATGTTACACAAAACCATTTTTCTGTAGTGTTCAGTGTCACATTATCAATGTGCTCCTTGCTGGTGGAATTCTTAACAAATTTCTCCGATGTTGGGCATGTAAAATTCTTTCTAGTTTTTTTATGATAGACATAAATATATACATATATTTACATATGCACAAAGATATTCATTTCTTTTTCTTTCTCTCCCTTTCCCTTCTCTCCCTCTCCCCCCTCCCCCCTTCTCTCTTCCTCTTTTTTGGTAAGTCTCTAGCCACAGGGTGTCCTAGAACTCACAGAATTCATCATGTAATTGCGAATGACCTTGAACTTCTAATCTCCCTGCCTCCACCTCCCAAGTGCTGTATTGTAGACATGCACCACCATACCTCACTTACTTAGTACTGGGGATCAAGCAATGATAGTAATATCTCAGAGTAAGTGTTAAGCAGCTTCTGGTTTACTGGAAGACTGCTATGCATCATAAAAATGTTTATTAAATTATCTTCAGCATTGTTCCTCATCATGATATTAAGTACTGATATTTGCACACTATTTTCTCAGTATTTTCACATATGTTTGATCCTGGGGAAGAGAGTAGATTACACTGTTAGTGAGATACAGAGAACACTGTGCCATCAATAACGGCAGCATCTCTGTGGTGGATTGAATGAGAGTGTCACCCATAGACTCAGATGTCTCAATACTTGTGCCCTAGTTAGTGGTACTGTTTGGAAGGATTAGAAGGGGTTGTCTTGTTGGAGAAGGTGTGTCACTGGGGTGAGCTTTGCGATTTCAAAAGACTGGCTCCATTCTCAGTCTCTCTCTACCTCCTGCTTATGGTTCAAGAAGTGAGCTCTCAATCACCATGCCTCTCTTCTGCTATCATGGACTCTTAATCTTCTAGAAACATAACTCAAAATAAATGCTTTCTTTCATAGATTGCCTGGACCACAATGTTTTATCTCAGCCATAGAAATGAAACTATTACAATCTCCATCATTGCCAAACTGAATAGTTTTGTTGGATTAAAAATAATCTTATTAAAAATTAACTATTAATTCTCAAAACAGCAATATTAAGCACTCATAAGTAAAATATCTATTTCAGAATACAACAAAAGAGAAATTTACTAACTGAACTGGAGTGGGCAAAGTAGTGAATACTACTGAGATGTGGAAAGTACCTTTCAGACAGGGTATGAAGATGAGCAGTCTAGGAAATTAAGCTTCCAATACATTTTGGCTCTTCTTTTGCTTTCTCCCAATCTCCAGTTCTGTGAGAGCATCCTAAGGGCTTTTTCTTTAAGGTCAGCCAAGGACCGGAAGCCCACACATCTCTGGCCAGCTCTGGAAGTAGACCTATCTAGCAAATGAAAACCAGAAATTTGTGCTCATCCATCTTTTATTCAGAAGCAAAATATTTCTCCTGTATCAAAACCACTCATATTTAAAACCACTGTTCAAGTTCAGGTATAGGGAAATGTTAAGCTTTAAGATTAGAGAGTTAGGACTGGAGCAGCTTTCTGCTCTTGCAGAGACCTGAGTTCAGCTCCCAGTATCTATGTAGAATAGCTTACAACTGCCTGTAATTCCTATTCCAGGGAATTCAACAGCCCTTTCTTGTCTCCATGGGCAATGACAAACATGTGCTGCACATGTGTGGAAGATGGCATTCAAACATAAGAATAAAATGAAAATGAAAATATTTTTTTTAAAAAGTGACTAGATGGCTAATAGAGTTGTATATCCAAGTAGACTACAAATGCATCCACTCAACAAATATGGACTGCATAAAAAATACCCTGGCAGTGGGTATTTGAGTGATGTTTGTACACATTACTGGAGCAATAAAAAAAGTGACATTTA
>CABHPP010117090.1:2020-25408 GCA_902168425.1 Peromyscus attwateri
CCACCCAGAGCTCATGATGCCAGACCAGTGCCACCCAGAGCTCATGACGCCAGCGGCCAGCTGGAGGGGTTCCTCTGGGAATGGAAATCAGTTTTCCATTTCTTCAGACCCTCCAGTCATTTCCTAGACCTTTATATTTCCTGGTTCTTTTCCAGCCGCCATCTGCTCATCGCTTCTGACCATTGTAGGCTCTCTGTGTTCTGCACAACGCCTCTCCTTCCGAGCACACCGCCCTCAGCCCTGTCCATCTTTCGCTATAGGTTTGGCTGCTAGCAGTCTCACGCATAGCACGACTTCAGCTACCATCCGTATGGTTGATGGCTCCCAAATGTATGCTCCTTTTTTAAAAAAAAAAAAAAATACATATTATTTCTGCTCTGGATTCCTAGCTAGCAGAACTATCCAAGCGCCCCCAGGTGCCTCATATTCAGCACACGCCCCATTTCCTATCTCCAGCAGCCCTGCCTTTCTTCAATGGCATCCTGAGTGTGCTGGTGTGAAGGGTTGGTGGCCAGTAGGCTCTTTTGAACTTTTCTCTCTCTTTAGTCAAGTATCAAATGGCAAATGCTCTTGCTTTGGGCTTCCACATTTCTCTTCTTTCTCCTCGGGTATTCTCTTGTCCTAGACAGTTAAGAAGGTTTGTGGCTTCTGGGATTCAAAAGCCGCCATCTATGACCTACTTTTGAGTCAAAGGGCAAGGCTCTGCTTCCCCAGCATACTCTGGCCGGACCCAGCCGCCCATGTGCAGAGTCTCAAGTCTGTACCACGTGTTGCTGCCCCAGGTCCTCCCCTTCCCAGGCCCCTCCCTCTATTGGTTCCTTCACCACAAACTGCAAATCTACCAAGTCAGTGTGAACTAAAGTGTGGACAAATGTTTCCAAATACTGAACTTGACTCCCTTCCCCATTCTGGAGTACTGAAATCTCATCTGGTTTTTTGTTTTGTTTTGTTTTTCTTTAGTTTTTTTTTTTTTCCAGTCATACTGAACACTTTTTCCAATCACTGTCAAATTCAAAATGCATCACCGACTCTTGGGTTTACTTCTTCTTCTTTCTTCTTCTCCTTCCTGCTTTTCTTCTTAGAAGTGGTTTAAGTGTCAAGAGGTTGGGGTGGCTCTCAGAAAAAAAAAAAAAAAAAGTGTCTGGCGACCAGTGGGCCTCCTTTAGTGGCTCAGTCCTGTCCAGGCTTATGAGCAGGACTCGGTCCTTTCAGAACTTGCTGTAAAGCAGTGTGGTAGACTGGGCATAGGTATGCAAAACTGTGACTCATCAAGATATGGGTCCCTTGTCCCCTGGCCAGAGTCCCAGAGTCTCCACCTTTGTCCTCTGCAACTTATCCCTTACATCACTCTTCCTTTCGGAATTCCACACCTCTCCTTGGGGATCTCTGAACATTCATCTACTCCCACCGCTACCCAGACCCCATGGGACTGCAGGGGGCCGGGCACAGTGCTGCAGGTGCTCTTCAGCTTCCCCCTTCCCTGCTCTATCATACGCAGGCAGCCACACACCCAACGTGGAAACATAAGCCCTTAGAAACGTTAACTCTCCGCTCCTGTGACCTTTGCCCCAGTGTTTCACTAACCTTCCTACGGAAGAGCTCTCGTCAGCAGTGGCTCCCACCCTGCTCCCCCTTCGTGGTTCATGGTTTGCACAATGTAAGGTGCACATGAGACACACATGTGTCTCGGGGTCACAGATCCCAGTAATCGTTTTCAAATGTACAGCTCGCTTTACCCTGCAAACTTATCCATTTGAGAGGGCGACGGGAAATAACAGGCAGATCAGGAATTCTTCTTCCTCCTCAGGTGCTTGGCCCAGGGGCTCCCCAGAAGAGCCAGTGAAGCCCACCGATTTGCTGCAGCAGCTATGTGTCCAGTCCACTGTGGTGCCCATTGCTGCATCGGCCCACAGGTGGAGGAACCAGGGTACCTAAGGCATATGTCTCTGGGTCCCGCCGCGCAGCGACCTTTCAATTCCATTGACAGTGTCTAAGGCACACGGCACAAGAACCAGTTTTGAGCTAATCTGAGCCGTGTGGAAGTTTCTGAGGGTTGTCTAAGGACATTTCTTTATGGATACCCCCTTTACTCATCTATCTAGCTTTCTTTTCCTTGGAGTCTTCTACTTCCCTAGGGATTTTCCTGGGAAGTAAAACCTCCTTCTGGTCCCTCAGCAGCCTCCCTGGGCTTGACCTGGAACATGGCATAGGCAGATCATCCCTCATGGTCTCTTCCCACCCCAGCAGGAGAAGTGTTTTATTATCACCGGATGGGACATCTGCCTCTGGCTCATCAGGTTTACTCCCGAATCTTCCAAACAAAGGTTGCCGTAAGTCCTAGAAAGTCTTTAGGCTTTTGAAACTCAGGAGATACAGCACCTTTCTTAGGTTTTCCCTTTGCCTTTGCTGGCCATCTTATCGAGGGCCATCTTGCTTCTCTCTCTTGCTTCTCTCTCCCCTTCGTTGGCTACATTTTATCAAACTCTCTTTGCCCAGTGCCGCAGGGCGGGCTGAAATGCCGGAAAATCAGAGCCAGCTAGAGACAGCCTCGCACGCGGCCCTTTGCCGTTTCTGCATCTGTACACTAACTTGCTAAGTGAGGAGGCCGCGCAGTGACACCATACACTGACCTGCCGTGGCTCAATGGCAAGGCTGGGTCGGAACCGCCCAACCCCAGGCTGAGGAGTGCATGTCGGGACCCAATGAAAGGGCTGAGCGTGGCATTTTACCCTTAGAAATCCTCCAAATGAGATGACCTCTGAGGTATCATCCTCTGAGTGAGAGAAACATAGTGGTGAGTGACCCGGGAGAGAGAGGTGGCTCTGGAGTCTTCGCACCCCCAAAGAGATAGTTATAATGGGTCTTGGCCTGCGGAGGCAGGTCCCTATCTGTCTTAAGACATCTCTACAATTTCTCATGGATTTAAAAACCACGGTGATAAGGCTCAGAAGAAATAAGGCACAGATCTAAGAGGAGAAGGCAGAGCTTCTTCTCCCCAGAGCCAGGCTGGGATGTCTGCAGAGGATGGCCACTTTTCCTCAGAACATCCCCCTGCTGCTCCCAGACCGCCTCCCTCCCTCTCCTCTCCGCCCAGCTCCCCCTGCTGCTGGCCAGCATTCACTGAGTGCGCACTCTGTGCCAGGCCCTGCCCCAGCTAATCTTCACAACAACTCTGTGAGGTAGGTCTGGTTATAACTTTCCTCACTGTGAATCTCGGGCTTTGTTGGATGTGTGGATGGCCCGGGATGCTTGCTACAGGAGGCAGGGCTGGCTGGGACATAGCCCCGGGTAGAAGGAGCCTGTGGCTCCTGGTGTGATTATCTCCATGGCACCTGCAGCGACTTTTCCTGGGGACACTAAGGTCAGAGTCTCCTGCTCAGTTCATCCCTGAGACTGGGACTTGAGGAGACTGAGCTTCAAACGTTTAGACAACAGTGAATTCATATTGCTTTTCTCTTCCTGACATTGACCATGCTCTTCCATGTCCCACTGAGTGCCAGCCCCAAGCACTGACTCCCATCTTGGAAGCTTCGTTGTGTTAGAGTGATTTCAGGCCATTTTGTAACTTAATATAATCTACAAAATAGTCATGTTTGTACTCCCTCAGTGCCGACAGATGACTACCAAAGCTACAGGCTGATTGGGTCCAGGCCTATCAATAAACAACATCTACTTTTCTGAAGGTTAAAGAAGAAATCTTGGCAAGCAGGGCACACAGACAAGAGAACAGCTACACCCTCCAGTGACAGGTGGAAGCGGGCCTCATTTTCAGGACCCCAGTGGAAGCTCCTGACAGCAGACTCACAGCCCTTGAATACTATTCCCTTCAAGCCTGGACCTAAGAGACTGAAGGTTGGGTGATGCGAGGTGCTGGGGAACTTTCCCTGACCTACAAGCATGCCGTTACAGTAAATTCTAGTAGATGCAACACAAGGGACTAGCAGGACGCACACTGCATGAAAATTCCAGTGACTGGCCCCCTTGGCTCTCCCCAGGCCTCTCACCCTCCTTCAACTAGGATCTGACACCCAGGGTTCCTTTGGAAGCACATTATGGGAACAATACTGTAGATTAAGAAAAAGAAAAAAAAAAGCAAAAAACATTTAATGAACACTTTAGGAAAATATATGTTCTTTTATGGCCCAGCTACTCCTGCCCCTTCCCCTTCTGCCTCTGTTTCCATGTCTGAGTACCGCTCCTTATTTTTCCAGATGCCTGGAGGATTGACTGGCAGTACCAGGGTTATGCACATAAGGGAGACTGTGGGGTAACAGTTTCCATAGTGCCCGTGGACTTGGCTCAAGGACAGGGTCATCCATGCCACTCATACTCCTTGTGTCCAGGACCCCACCCCCACCCTACGGATGACCAGCTCCCTCTCTTGCCTGTAGGGCAGAATGATTCAGGCTCTTTAAGCCCGTGTGCAAACAGAATCAAATTTTCAGAACGGGAGAAACTTGAACCATACGTTATCAGCTGTGTTAATCTCCAAGGTCCTCAGACTCATTGTCTGTCCGAGTTACTGCTTCTTACTGACAGATGGACACTCATACAGGGACTTCAGAGTATTGGCAGGTATATCTCATGTGGAGACAGAAGGCCGCCCAGGGAAGAGGGAGTCACCTCTATATTCACATATGGATGCACCCTTCAGCCACAGTAAAAGCCACCCAAAGCCTTTGTTACTCTTCCAGCTAAAATATATTTTCGACAGTGAACCTAGCACGCGTTTTCACCCTATCCAACCCTGTAGAAAGAGTTAGGTGAAACTACACTTTGCTTGTTTTTATAGTCATGGTTGGCCAGCGGTGCTAGCCAGTGCGTTCTTTAAAGCAGGTCTTCAAGCCTGCCTTACAGTTACAGTCTCATGAGATGACCTTTCTCTGGATTCATCTCCAGGGAGTTAAGGGTGCCTGCAGGCATCCCAGCCAGCAGCGAGCTGGCCTGGGAGGGCCCTGAGAGCACTGCTTCCTAGGGCAGGCTTAGGTCCTGCAAGGCCCTAAGGTCTCAGACCTCAAGTCCTGCCTCTCGAGGCTTCAGGACACAGGGCAGCTGCCTTTGCCTGCTGACACATTTTTTTCCATGGGCGGCTGGGCTCAGCCCGGTCTCCCTCACAGGACTGTTGTAGATTGTCAGTTTATAACAAGAAAATGACATTCGGTGGCCTTTGTTTCAATTTCTCTTGCTCTAAGTCCTAAGGGGCAAGGGAGGAGGAAGGGCCTTTCTTTTACACCCTTGTGCTATCTCTTTTTCAAACCATTTTTAACATTGTAAAATAAACTGGAGTATGGAGAAAACAGAGTGTAGGAATCCATGGAGCAGAATGCATTTTTTTTTCTTTTTGTTTTGGTGTGTGTGTGTGTGTGTGTGTGTTGTGTTGCGTGCTGTGTGTGACACTAACGCTTGTGTGATGACTGCTGAGGTCAAGGAAAGGACATTAGTAAGATCCAAGGAAGGAGCTGCTTGTGGGTTGCATCCCTTCCCTGCCTGACCAGAGGCCCTGGGAGAAGAACAGGGCTGGTCTTTCTTCCACACAGCTTGTAAATGATCTGACTTGGCTCCTTTAAAGGATTCCCTCTGGCAGTGTGCAACTTTCCGGTAGCTCGACAAACCTAGACCCTGGAGGGTTGCAAAGACGTCTCTCCCCACTGCACACCTGCTTCCCCACCCCCACACCACCCCCCCACAGAGGACTAAGGCATCTCCCCCAGGCTGCTTGTACCTTCCCAGGACAGAGGGAGGGCTGGCCATGCTGAGACTTCCTTCCCAATCATGTACTTCTACGTCGTCCGTTTTTTATTTTTAGTCCATTTGATTCTTTTCCTCCTCATGTCGCTAGGCTCTTTCCCATAAACCTTTGCGCTACCCCTGCAAAGCCGTGCTGCTAACCCATCTCTGTGTAGATTGCATATGTTTTTACGTCATGTTCAGAAAGGACTCTCGTCCCTTCCTGGATGAATGCTTCAGTTTGGTTTGGTTTCATTTCGAACTTCTCAAGTCATTATAAAAAGGCTGGTTGGATTCTTTAGGATCAATTTGTCTTGAAAAATCCTCATTTGTGAATTGGATATTGTTGTAACTCGGGGGAGGGAAGGAGGCAAAGGCCTGTCTGTCCCTGCCATCTGGAGTAAGGTTTTCCAGGTGGAGAAGGGGCATTGGGACATCTCTCTGGGTCACCCCAAGGCCCTGCCTAGTGTCTAGTCCCATCGTCACTTCTCATCAATAGACTGAAATCAGCTCTAGGAGATCTTGAGTAGTTTGCAACTAGGAATGCTGGGTAAGTTCTGTTTGGATCATAACTTCTATACCCAGCTTGTGTGTGTGTGTGACACTAACTTCATGAACTTCATGTCCCAAGTCCCTCGCTCTCTTGTCCCATCTGCATAGAACATTCTCCCGACGTGTGTCACGCACCCTGGGAAGCCTCAAACGTCAAGAGTCAACCTCATCACCCAAGATTTTGCATCGGTTGGGTAGATGTGACACATAAACGTGAAACCACGAGAAGGTTGGATATAAAAATGAAAATGAATATCGGTGATGAGGCTGGGGAGAGCAGGAGCCTTCGGTGGAAGACCAGTGTAGGAAACACCAGGAAGCGTTCCCAGTTTAAAGAACCAAATAAAAAGCTTGAGAACAGCCTTTCCAGGACCCAGTGAACATCTAAACAGCCTGCTAGGCCCTGGCACACCTACTAATCAGCCAGAGAAATCCATGTATGTGAGAGTGTTTTCAAGGAGCCAAGCCTTGGGGATGCAGTAGACTCTTGGTGGACTGAATGTGAGTTACATAAGATTCTTTTGGTATTAAAACCCAGGTCATTAACCAGGTATTCTGAAATAGTTAAGTCAATGAGAATTTTGGATTCTAACTAAATCTGAAGGCCAGGGTTTTAATAGTAGGAGTAAAAGCTACAGGGGAGAGATGGCACATCAGAACGTGAAATTATCTTCCTAAGCAACTACAGAAGTGCAATGATGCTTTTCCCAATGCCCATGGAAACCGTCATATTTATCACAAATCAGTAAGGGGAACTGTAGTATGTTTCCCCACATTATCTTCTTAGAAATTTAGAAAATGCAACAACTAGGCGATCTCTTTGGTGAGTTGTGCATCTTGTCAATGTGGTCCCGTGTTTAGTCAAGGTCAAGCCCAGTCCAACAGACGGATGAAGAGAACATACTCATATCATCAGTGGACTGAGCTATCTCCCTGCGAGAGCTGGCCTCTAATTTGAAATCAGTTTGTTTTTCTTTCATGATGCCCCCCTCAGATTTGGTGAGAACAGGGGAGGCAGTAATCAAGACACACACCCCAATAGTTTATGCTGTGGTGGGGAGCGGTTAAATCTCATTCAGACCCGTTCATGCAGACACACACATGCTTGTAACTTAAGTCAAAAGGAGGCTGTGGGAACGGAGGAGGAGGGAACAAAACGCTGAAGACATAGAGACAAGAGAGCACACAGGCTGACTGAGTGTTCTCTAATACGACTGGAGAGCAGAAGAGACCACTGACGATGTTGGGAGGGAGTGATAGGTGCGGGAAAGTTAACTAAGTCAGAGAGGTACTTATCTAGGACTAGATCCTGCAGGGACTTGTAAGCCAAAATGAGGAATTTGGACTTCATCCTAGGAGCAATGGAGGACCTCTGATTGCTTGTAAGCTGGGGAGAGACATGGTCAGGTTTTCTCTGTGGAGGACAGAGGAGCTGGGAGAGAATTTGGACAGCCAAGGAGAGGGATGAAATCTCTACCATTCTTCAGTAGTCGCATGTCTAGAAAACACATACCAATAAGGTCAAAATAATGAGGAAATGATCAATTGAAAACCCTTCACCTTGGGCTCCTTCTGGGACGTTTCCAGTAGCTGTCTGAACAAAGTGTTGTAGGACGAAATTGTCATAGGCATGCCCCCCTCTCCTAATGTCTGTGAGGCAATAGGCTTTAATTAGGCTAAAGAAAGCAAGCGATGGTATTTATCGATAATCACAGTAAATAAATACTAGCCCCAAACCCTAGGAACCGTCAACAAGCCCCCGGTGTTCATGAGGGGCTGAATATGAGAGTCATTTTGGCTTTGGAAAAATTTGCCTTTCTCAACAGAATTAACTTAGACAAAGTAGGATGGTTGGTACTTCCTTGTCCAATCTTGATTAGCAACAGAGAGTATCAAGAAAGATCACCCCGGTACAATGTTAATGGTTTTCTTAGGATTTTATAGTTTAGGGTTGACGGTTTTCCTCTGATGGGAAGAGGACAGCCTTTGTTTGAAGGTTATCCCCCGCCCCACCCCAGCCCCGTAATTTCACAGCAGATTGGCAATCTACACTGTCTGTATTCTGAGGTACTCTGCTCCTTGTGATATGTAAATTTTATTAGTTTCCTGGGAAAAGCTGGCAAGAGCAACCTAAAATGCCATCCACAGCTCCCTCTATTCTTTCAAGAGCATTCTCAATTATCCAGAATAAATTCTGCTCAACCTTTGTTCCTTGGGAAATCACTAGAGAATCAGATTTTTTTCTCAGAACACAGATGAGTCAAGACTTTCGTTATATAATTTGGCACCTAAGAGATGTCCAGGAGAACACATTTTACATTGAAATATCTACTCCGTTAATATATGGGAAAAACAAAAACAAAAAACCGAACAAATTATGCTTTGAACTTTGAAAACCCCAGTTTGTCTGAAGAGGCATGGTACAGATTATAGCTCTTGTCCTCTGTGGAGGTAGTCCAGGCCATTTTTTATCTTCTACCCAGAGGAAGAGTGTCACCTGTCTCCAGCTTAGGACTTGGCCACGCAGTAACACAATTGATACTGGTCAGACAACCTGCATGCAAAAGGCGGTTGAGGACACACAGAGACATGTGTCAGGGTTCGAAGGAAAAGTTAAGGCTGACACATCTTCAGATGGTCTGGTTCACGTGTTATCTATTCCTACATTTCATTCAATATGCACCTTACGGCTTCCTTTGTGTGCACTGTCCGGCGATGTGTGTGGGATAGGAAATACAAGGGCAATCCCTATCACTTTCAAATGTTACAAGAGTTGGTAAGATGCAGGGTAAGCCACAGAGACCTTATGAAGAATGGAGTCTCTTTGGTGGGGTGGGCCAAGTTAGGTGTGAAGGAAGACCAGCAGGTAGGACCACCAAGTAGTGCAGAGGTAGGGACTTGCCTTAGAGGCAGAGGGGTATTAACCAGAGAGACCAGAAACTACAGCATAGTCCAAAGCATAGAGGTATGGCAATGTTTAGTCTGATGAGCCTTGCATGATTAGAGGAATGGAGAAGAAGAGATAGGCTGTCACGTTAGAGGGAAAGCTTGGGCCAGACTGTGAAGAATCAAAAATTTCATGCCAAGGAGTTTTCATTTTTATCCACCAACAGCAGGATCACCATGCGATGTTCTGAACTGAGAGAGTGCTATACGCCTCACGAGATGCATATTTTATAAAAAAAAAAAAAAAACAAAAAAAAAAACATGTAAAAGAACCGGGAGACAAGATGAGGCCACTCTGGTACCAGACTTCAGCATCATACTTTGAAGCTGATGCTCTGCTTAGTTCAGCATGCTAGGGGAATATGATGATAAAGGAAGTGTGTGTGTGGAGAAATGACCTCCACTAGGCCTTCTTTTATTGCGTGGTGTGTCTTGAACATGTTGGAAACTAATGGCTTACAGAGCTTCCAAAGTCAGGAGACACCAGAAGACATCATTGTCATTGTTAAGGGCTTCTCATGCTCACACTAGAGAACTCAAAAACAGCACAGAGCCCCTACCCTCCACTGGAGGCCACGCTTAGCACCTTATTTTTCTACCTCTAAAGGCAGAAAGATCCACAGAGACCCCAAGAATTACCCTCTATATAGGTGTCCCCAGTCTCCCAAATCCGGATAAAGGACCAAGGTCAGAGAGTCAATGGCCTGGCCAAACTCATCCAACAGATGACATGAAAATAATGCTCCGACCCTCAGTGTCACAGGCCCTTCACCAGAAGAGCAAACCCCACTGCAGGAACTTTATAGGGACCCAGAGTTTCCAGACTTCATATCAGTCACTACACAACGTGGCAACGTTTATTTCTCACTTCAACCAGCTCAGGAGTTCAACATCCAAACCACACTTTCTAGAACTTCCATACTATGAACTAACACCTTTTGCAATCACGGACAAACCCGGGACAAATGGCTAACTGGGGTGCCTATGTAACATATCAAAGCAGGCCTGGCCGCCAGGCTCTCCCAGCATCCCTCAGTCCCTACCTGTTACAGGGTATGGCTGGCATACCCTGCCTGCCCCTTACCCTAAACTCCTTAACTTTATCTTCGGTCCCTAGTCTATCTGTTCCAACAGTCAACTAAAGACTGCAAAGGACTCCAAACAGCACTCGGTACTTCTGAAAGAATTCCAGCCAGCAGGAGCTTAAGCATCTTAGAGGGCTCCAAAACAGCTAGCCCCCGGTGGTGCAGCCTCACAGACTGCTCCAATGCAGCCTGCACTTCCCTAGCCCCAGATGGTCCTTGTAGAGCTTGGACAGTGAGTGAAACAGCCTGCCCTTCCTGGCCTTGGCCAGTGGGGTGGTCTTCCAGATTTGAACATGATAAGGATAAAGGACAGCCACGGCTGAGTTCAGTCCCAACGACAGACTAAGTATCAGGATGCTGTGTGGCATGTTAAGAAACAAAGAAGCGAAACGATGAGATGTGGCCTGGGGAATCTTAGGCCTGGCTGTCAGTGCCTTGAGTGATCTCCTCTGCAGGAATCACGGGCACTCAAGCGGCAAAAGAAATAAATCAAAGGTGCACTGGCCAAAGGAAACGCAAACGGGCTGGGGCCAGGCAGCTCGAGGGCGACCCGCAGAGGCTCCTGCACACTTCAGCATAGCAGAGGTGAGAAAAGGGTTCTGAAATATAAACTAACCCCAAAGACATTCCACTTAGAGTCTGCTCGCTCTGCCAGCAGCAACCTGAGCAAACCCAGAGGCTGCGGCCAGGCTCTGACGTTTAACAGCCTGTATAGCAGTGAATTTTGAAGGCATTTGCCTTTCCGATAGTAGAAATTAAAGATTAGAGAACTGGTCAAATAAGATACATCTCGATCGTATCATTTTCTTTTCCAAACACACTGACAGGAATGGGATCATCTAGTGAAGAGGAAAGGTAGGGGCCCTCCTGCTGCCCACCTGCCCCTGGATGGGGGCCGCACCCTCCCCTGAATACTTGCTGGGTCTGAGCAACTGCAGACCCTCACCCTTTCCTCATCCCCTTTCTCAGAAAAGGCCCAGAGCCAGAAGAGGAGTCCCAGTGAAGGGCAGATCTATGAGAGAAGAGATCTAGGAGACATGAGAGGAGCCATCCTGGGCCAGGATGATTCCTTTATCCACCCTGGCTATGGCACCATCAATCCCTCAGAAGAATTCCAGATTCATACCAGCCAGCCCCCTGTACACAATGTCGAGTGCCCCTATTCATTTACCAGCCAGTGTAAACAGTCTGCTTCCAGGGACACCCACAAGGTGGTGGTGGTGGTGGTGGTGGTGGTGGTGGTGGTGGTGGTGGTGGTGGTGGTGGGGATGGGGATTATAAAAGCAATGAACGCCACAGCCTCAAGACACCCCCTACATACATCCAAGCCCCACACTGCATCACCCACACCCTGCCTCCCCCTCCTCTAGACTGGACCACCACTCCATATGTGGAGCTATGTGGCACAGTTTGCACCATTATACCCCAACCCTCTCCTTTCTGAACACATTACTCCTCTGGGCTGAGAGAGGCAGCAAGAGAGGCAGCAGCAGCCCAGCTTCCCTCTGAGCCCCACAGTCCCGCTGCTTGGCGGACAGGCATTGACGCTCCATCACATTTAACTGGCTAAATTTCTTTATTGGCAGGAATTTTCTCTAAGGACTCCTCCTCATCCTCCTGCTTCTGTCTGTTTTCCTTCAGGATCACATGGTAGAGCCGAAATGTCTGAACACACTTTGGTTTCAAAGGACACTCATGGGTCCTGCTTCTTCAGGTTTCAAAAGAGATCTGACCGGATAGGCTGTTAGTGGCAGTTAAGAACATTCCCAGTATTCTGTGGCAGTTAAGGGGCAGGTCTGCCTGAAGCAATTGAAGCTGTCCTCAGGGTCAGAGGTCACAGGTCTTAAAGTTTCTTGGTTCTTACCTAGAAAAAAAGGGGGGGGGACCTATTTTCAGTAGGCAAGCAAATCAGGTATAGCTTTCATTTAGAAGCATGTGCTCATTTTAAATGTCATTTTTTGTTTTCTCCTGTAAAGTCCTGATAAGTAATTTTCAGTATTTCTCAATGCCCACACTTTATTATATTTAAGATTCAGGGTTCTTGGACTTTACTGACCCAGGTGACTCTCAGACTCTAAGAATTCATATCTGCATGGGATTGATGGTGGCACTGGGCAGATGGCTGTGAGCAGATGGGACAAGACCCATCAACAAGGCAAGAAGAATTCAAGTTTTCCTCATTGTATAATGTCTTCACTTTCACTTTTTTTTTAAAAGAGACGATACTGAAGAATACACAAAATTATCTGTACAATTTAAGGGGTAATTATTGAGCAGATAGCCTTGCCATCCTGCATGTGTTCTACCAAGGAAGAATCTTGCTTTGAGTAGTGTGAAGCTTGTAGGGCAGAGTGGGAAGGGTCCCTAGAGTCAAGTGTGCAGCGGCATGAGCTTAGGACAAGGAGGAAGGAGGTGGATTATACGTGTGACTATTCTGGGTTCAGGTCATCAGAGACTGAGACAAACACACACCAACCAAGCAGGAGATAAGGCCATGCTCTGGGAACAGCCCTCAGCCCCGGTCCCTCGTTTCTCAGTCCTGTACATGGATACTGCGTGTCATCCCGAGGACCTGCAATCTCTCCATCTGTCTCATAACGCAGTGGGACACCCCTGTGAGTGCTGCACCGAAATGAAGCCATTAAGTTGAGTTCTTTGAAGCCTGGATATTATCACATTCAACTTCCTGGCTCACTTCTGTTTTCACATTGGGTCACGAAGTGTCCTCTCTTTTACTATTATCAGAAGGAGGCTTTTGGAATCTGATCATAGATCTTAATTATCTTGGGGATTTAGGACAGGTTTGAGAATGTCTGATCACCTCCCAAACATCTGGTGAGGATTAGCTGACGATGAGAACAGCTGTTGCTATAGAAAACTGACTTTGAGCCTTTCCACCTATTACAGACACATTTCTTACCTAAGAAGGGGCACATTTGCTGTTTAATACTAGACTTTCTCCTTTTTCCCTTCTTCTTCCTACAAACAGGGGTCAGGAGACACTTCTTAAGTGGCTCTGTTATCAAAGAGCTATTTATTTTCCCTCCCCGGAGTTCTCACAACCCCTGCTGTAGTCCAAGGGGGAACCCAGATCACCACCTGACCAGCTATTTGGCTGCATTTAACACTTCCCTTTATTTTTATTAGAAATGCTGTCCTTAGGTCCTAGAGAGATATCTGAGTGGTTAAGAGCACTGACTGGTCATGTGGAGGGAGGGACCTGGGATTGTTTCCCAGCACACAGTGGCTCACAAACATCTGTCACTCCAGACCCAGGGGAGGTCCAGCACCCTTTTCTGATCTCCGTGGTAGGCACTTTATGCACACGGTACACAGACATACATGCAGCCCGAATACCTACAAATTTAAAATAAACCTGAAGACAATTCTATAATTAAACAGGTGTGTGTATAAGGGGAATACAAGATATGCAGTCTGAGAGCGCCTTACTGGGCCCAAGGGTAAGATGAGCCATCTCCATGTCACTTTAGCCTAAAGCGGCCACCTACTTGGTTCAGTTCGGTAGTGAAGACACTGGCTTTGAGGTCAGGCAAACCAGGGTTAAGGGGTGGTTGACCTGCTACATAGCCCTCTGTTTTCCACTGTGCAACCAGAGACAAAAGGAATCTACTTTTTTTTTTTTTTTGATTTTTCGAGACAGGGTTTCTCTGTGTAGCTTTGTGCCTTTCCTGGAACTCACTTGGTAGCCCAGGCTGGCCTCGAACTCACAGAGATCCGCCTGGCTCTGCCTCCCAAGTGCTGGGATTAAAGGCACGCACCACCACCGCCTGGCAGGAATCTACTTTAAAAAAAAAATTGTGAAAATGGGACCAGATTTCATTATTTGCCTTAGAACCTACATTTCTGCTACTTGGTCTCCGTTCTCTTGTGCATCCGTAGCTTGAAGTGTCTATATAATATTTTGTATGCATTTAGCCAATTGCTGATTGTTCAGATGCTTTCAGGTTTTTAATAAATAAATTTGTAATTTATTTAAAAACACTCAATACTTAGTTCTGATTGTCAGTTTAAGACAGATAGAAACATAGGTAATCTACGATTGACAGGACTGTGGTAGAAGTCAGAGTTCTCATCTGATTGGTTCAGTTGTTTTTTGTTTTTTTCTGAAATAGGAAACAGGATCATGAGTTTGGAGGGACGGTGAGGTTGAAGCGCCGGGGTAAAATACAGTCGATGGTCACTGTTTGTGAAGAGCAAATGTGCAAATTCATCTACTTCCTGGACTTAATTGATAACACCCAAATCAAAGCTTGAAAATCAAAGCCTTCTTGTCATGCAAAGGCTGATGCAGACTCAGATCTGCAAAATTTGGGGTCTTTCCTGCTGTAGGATGGTCTGTATGTCAAATTACTCTGATTGGTCAATAAATAAAACACTGATTGGCCAGTGGCTAGGCAGGAAGTATAGGCGGGACTAACAGAGAATTAAAAGAACAGGAAGGTGGAAGGAGACACAGCCAGCCGCCGCCAGGACAAGCAGCATGTAAAGATGGGGGTAAACCACGAGCCACGTGGCAAGGTATAGATTTATAGAAATGGATTAATTTAAGATATAAGGGCAGTTAGCAAGAAGCCTGCCACGGCCATACAGTTTGTAAGCAATATAAGTCTCTGTGTTTACTTGGTTGGGTCTGAGCGGCTGTGGGACTGGCAGGTGAGAGAGATTTATCCTGACCGTGGCCAGGCAGGAAAACTCTAGCTACACTTTCCAGTGTCCATGTTCCCAGCTGAGGCTAAATGGGGCCACACTCTGCCCTTTTTTTCACTGAAGGTTTTGTGCGATACGCAAGTGTTATTTTTGTGGCCTCTTTAATACCAGACTTACAAACAATTTATTTTTGAGGATTATGGTGGTGATTTTGCTGTTTAAAACACTTCCCTGGGGCTGAAGTGCTAGCTAGGGTTCCTGAGTATAGGAAACATTAATAACATGTCTGACAGAGAAAACACGTGCTTCATCCAGGAATGAGTTGCACTGCTCTTGCTGTGAGTCCAATCCTAATCAATAATATATAGCAATAATATGCCATCAAATAAGGTGTCTTAAACAGAGACACACACAAGTTAAGGACCTAGTTACTGGTTGGTGAAAAGAGGATGGCTGAAATTTCAAAGGCTGCTACCTCTGTGTTTCCTGTAGGAACAACGGCCCAGGCTCTGTGAACACAGCACTTGTGTAAGCTGTCTAGAAATAGCGATTTTAAATAAAAATCATCAACTATAGAGGACAGTAACAGAGTGGCAGGAGGTGCTGGGCAGCCATCGGGGCCCACTTGACTTTAAAGATCATTAAAGAAAGATCCATCAGTGACCGTGTTTTCAGGGAGCATGGTAGAGTCTGACAGTAATGGGGGAGTTGAGAGCGTTTGTAAGAGGTGCTTACCATGACTAACCTTTATTGTTTACAACTGAGTATTTATATATTTGGAAAAGAGTCGTAGTGCCAATGCAGCCAAACATACCTTTTTTGTTTTCTTAAAAATTTAAACGGGTTTTCAAAAGTATTTATTTTTCTGTCCTCCTTCAATAAGACTAAAGACCATTACCTAAGACACACGAACTGTGACCAGTGTCTTTGAACAGCAAAAGTTAGAACTGGACAGTGTCCACACGTGGCCACCTAGATTTCAGTATGGACTTTGTACTCTGTGAGAACTTTCTGGTATGTCCGGGGTTGTACAGGATTTGCCCCTTTCTTATGTATGCAGTCCAGGGTCTGTTAGTACCTGGCATCAGTTTGGCCAGACTGAAACCCATAGTTTCCCAAATACTCTGTAATACGATAACTTCTTCAGACTCCAGTCTTCCTGTCTGGAAGTAGCTTCTAAGTTGGGTCGGATAAACTGAATGAACTTGTGGGGTGTTTTGAAGGCAGAGCCTTACGTGTATTATACGTTCACAGGCAGGGTGTTAGCTGTTGTGATTAATACTAAGATACTGGGACTCTCTTCAGTGGTTACAAATGATGGAAGTCATAACTGCCTGTTTTCACTTCAGATGATAGCGATTATGTTCTGACCAGAGAAAAGTCAATTTTACCCCACAATTTGGAAAGATATCACCAGGTTCTCCATATGCTCACTTGGTATTTTAATATCTTTAAAAAATTTTTAATTTCTTTTTATGTCAGGTGGGTGATTTGCCTGAATGTATGCATGTGCACTACGTGGATGCCTGGTGCCCTAGGAAGCCAGAAGAAGGCACCAGATCCCCTGGAAGTGGAATACAGACAGTTGTGAGCCACCTTGTGGATGCTGGGAATCAATCCTGGGTCCTCTGCAAGAGCAGCTGGTGCCCAGGGGGATGGTGGGTAATAAGCCACACACTAGGTATGGCAAAAGCAGGGCCACGAGGAAATCTGGGCATTGCAACAAGATACCACGGTACCCAGGATGGGAGAGAGAGGGCTTCAGAGGAGGAATAATTTGCCTCCCCTCATTTGGGATTTAGATTGTAAGTAGGTGGTAAAAATGAAGAGATCCAGCTTGATGCCAATAAGCAGGCACTGTCCAGGACGTTAGGGAGCAGTCTCCATTTAAAAGCCACCTCTTCAGCTGGAGAGATGAGCCAATGGTTAACCTTGCTGCTCTTGCAGAGGACTTGAGTTCAGTTCCCAGCACCCGCATGTGGGCTCACAACCATCTGGAACTCCAGGGGACCTCAAGCCCTCTTCTGGCCTCCTTAGGCCAAACCTGGTGTCCCGACCTACATGCAGGCAAAACACTCAAATACATAAAATCAAAACAAAATATAAATAAATAAATAAATAAATAAATAAACAAACAAACAAACAAATAAATAAATAAATAAGAGCTGCCTCTATTCTGCAGAGTAGCTTGACAAAATTGGGTAGATTGTACATTTCTAATTGTGGTACCCAAAATTAGCATTTTGAATACACCCGTGGGATAAGTCATTAAAGTGAAAACGAAGAGATTTTAATTTTCCATTCAGCTTACCAGAAAGTAAGGAGGTCACAGGATCTGATAAAGGGAGGCAGGTCAGTTTCTAAAAGTGAACCAAGTTCCAGGAGCTGAAGATCTCAGATTGGGATAAGAACTGGGCGGGGGTGGGGTGGGGGGTGTCTTCCTGTTCTGTCGCTGTGAAGACACACCATGGCCACAGAAACTCTTAGAAAAGAAAACATTAACTGGGGACTTGCTTACCGTGTCAGAGGGTGAGTCCATTACCATCCTGGTAGGAAGTGTGGTGGGACAAAGTGAGGCATGGTTCCAGAGCAGTAGCTGACAGCAACAAATCCTGAACCACAGGCAGCAGGCAGAGAGAGACACTAGGTAGGCCTGGCATGGGCTTTTGAAATGTCTAAGCCCACCTCCAGTAACACACCTCCTCCAACAAGGCCACGCCTCCTAATCCTTCCCAAGCAGTTCATCAGCTCACATCATTCAAATCAGGGGAGGAGAAGCTAAAGTGCCAGATGGATTAGTAGCCCAAAGGTGGTAAAACTGAAGACAGGAAAGGCCAAAGAAACACAGGCAGGCTCTAGCCACCCAAACAGGACGATGTGAATCCCAGCACTGGCTGAGCAGAGCAGAGGGAGAGGAACCTGAGAGGGAACAGGCCATGTGGCCACACCACAGACGAGGGCCATGTCAGGCTGTTGACAGTAGCTCTCTTAAATACAGGAATGAAGGAAGGAGAAGTGGATTTCTCAGGGGGGAGGGGAGGCGGCTGATGAGAGCCTGGACTCCACCGAATGCAGATTCGCCTAAACCAAAGAGTAAGGCTGTCCTTGACTTGTCTTAAGTTTCTATTAGGTAATATGTGAAGTCAACAAAACGACGCATATACACCACAAAGAGCAGGTCACAGATGAGCAACAGGTAACCTCCGGGGCTGTGGTGTCTCAGCAGCTCTCCTTGCCATGTGGCCTCTGTCACTGTGGTCAAATCGGCTGCTGCAACCATTCTGGCCCCAGCCACTGAGACAGAGGCCCGAACCTAGAGTCTGTGTTTCCAGAGAGATGGCCCAGAAGGGTCACAAATTACTCATCATTTAGCTGCCCCCCCCCAGGAAATCTACCTAGCTGGGTGGCCATGGATCCAGGCAGACTTTGGGAGTGTTCTGTTCTTACAAAGAAAACCAGCATCTGGGCGCCATGAGACCATTTGGCAGCCTGTTATCCCCATGGATCCCCTCACCCCCCCCACACACGTAGCTTTTAAAGATAATGCCAGGTCATTTTCAAAGCATTTGATTTAATTTTTACCTATCAGCAGGGCATACAGTTTCCATCAATACACATCTTTAACGATCATTGTTACTGTTGAATGTCTTGTTTTCATCCCTTAATAGGTATAAATTGATATTTTATTGTGATCTTAAGTTGCATTTCTAATAAGACCAAGCTCATAATACCCGATCATATTTTCTACTTGGTAAAATCAATACCTGTTAAAAATCTTTGGTCCATTTAAGCCCCTATTTGGTTATTTAACTGTTTATTCATTTATAAAGCATTTAAAGATTTTCGTATAAATTGTTTCATCATGGCCATCCATTCAATTATCTTTTGTGGCCCTGAATTATCTTTTCACTGTAAAATGTCATTCATTTAGTACAAGTTCTTTTTGTTTGTTTATTTGTTTTGTTTTGTTTTTTGAGACAGGGTTTCTCTGTGTAACAGCCCTGGTTGTCCTGGAATTCACTTTGTAGACCAGGCTGGCCTCAAACTCAGAGATCCACCTGCCTCTGCCTCTGAGTTTTGGGATTAAAAGTATGTGCTACTGCTGCCTGGCAACACACGTTCTTTTTTTTTCTCATTAATAAAATAAGATTTTATTGTTCAATTAATATATGCTTCTACTACCTCTGATATTCGAAAAATTTAACTGTGAAAGTAAAGTATAGGAATCTAATTTTACAAAGAAGTTTAATAATTTTTAGTCTAATTACAAATTTTAATTGAAAATACATTCTCTCATACAATATGTCCATAACACAATTTCCTCCCCTAATCCTGCCAGCTCCCTTCCTCCACTTCCCATCTCCCCCAGATTCACTCACACTTTGTTTCTTCTTCAGAAAGGAGCAGGCCTCCAAGAGACAACTACCAAACGTGACAAAACAAGATACAATAAAACAAGGCAAACTTCCTCACACCGAAACTGGACAAGGCCACCCCATAGGAGGAAAAGAGTCTCAAGAGCAGGCAAAAGAGTCAAAGATATACCTGCTCCCACTGTTAGGAGCCACAGAAAAACACCAAGTAACAGACAAAATCTATCCTCGGAGGACTGGTGCAGACCCATGCAAGCCCTGTGCTTGCCTCTTCAGTCTCTGTGAGCCCATGTGATCCCTGCTTAGCTGATTTGATGGGCCATGTTCTTCTGGTGTCCTCCATCTCCTCTGATGCCCACAATCTTACCTTCCCCTCTTCTGCTGGGTTCCCTGAGGACTGAGGGGAAGGACCCAATGGAGAACTAAAATTTAGATTCTTTCTCTGCATAATATCTAGCTGTGGGTCTCTGCACTCCCTCCCTAATTTCAATTCTTAACCCCAAGGAGAAAGACTCAAAATAGTATTTCAAATATTATTTATTAAGCTATGAGAAAATGCAGTGAGGAAGAGGGGGATTGTTTAGATGTTTAAATATATAAAGGAGGGTCTTGCTAAATTTATAGTATGATGGCATCTAAAAGTGATTGTTGGTGTCAAGCTCCACATTAAGAAACTCTCATGTAAATGGCAACACACGTTCTTAATCTTAGAGTCACAATAATTTGAGAGCACATGGAATAATCCCCACCCCCAAACCATCACGATAATCATCTTCTCCCGGAGACCGCAGTTTGTATGATGTCAGTACAACATCAAATGCCAGACATCAGCCATGGTTGCCTTATTGTTGGCTCAGGTGCACACTTACTGAGTTTCATATGAACTTTGTGTATTTAATCTGTATGGTTTTACAGGGTAAGCTATACCAAGCATATCTTAGAGCATGCTGTATTAAATCGTAAGTTTCATAGAAATATGGCTCTTGTGTGTGTATTGCAGGTGGGAATGCATGTGTATTCACATGCATGTAGAAGCCAGAGGACAAACTTAGCTGTTGCTCTTCAGGCATAGTCCACTTTTAAAAAGTTCTTTGTTTTTGAGATGATCTCTCACTGACCTGGAGCTGTCCTAAACTAGGCTAGATCAGCCGGCCCATGAACCCCAGGGATGTGTCTGTCTCTGCCTTCCCTATCTTTTTCCATAGAAATCTCTTTTTAGTAAAAAGATTACTCAATGTTAGTTCAAGATTTTCATTCTGGGAATCTGGCATTCAAATTGAGGCTCAAGGGAATTCTGAATCTGTTTTTGTTGAAAGAAAAACAATGAAATGGTAAGTCACAAAAATAACTGAAATATGTGCAGTATCCATTAAAACAGTCAGACACGATTTGGATACAGTCAGGAAGGTGAAAAAAAACTGAGAAGTGTAGTGGTTTGAATGCTAATGACCGCCCTCCCATAAGCTCCTATATTTGAATGCTTGGCCCTCAGTTGGTGGAACTGTTTTAGGATTAGGAGTGTGACCTTGTTGGGGTAGGAATGTCATTGGTGGTGGGCTTTGAGGTCTCAAAAGCCCATGTCATTCCCAGTATCTCTCTGTATCTCTGACTCTTTGTCTCTTGTGTGCGTCTGTCTGTCTGTGTCTCTTTGCCTGTGTCTCTCTCCCTGTCTCTTTCCATCTCTGTCTCTGTCTGTCTCTCTGTCTCCCTGTGTCTCTTTGCCACTGTGTGTCTCCCCATCTCTGTCCCTGTGTATCTGTCTGTCTGTCTGTCTGTCTGTCTCTCTCTCTCTGTGCCTTGTGCTTGTGGATCAAGATGTAAGCTCTTAGCCACTGCTCCAGTGCCGTGGCTGCCAGGCTGCTGCCATGCTCCCTGTCATGATGGTCTTGGGCACTACTGACCTCTGAAGCCGCTAGCCCCCAAATTAAATGTTTCCTTTTCTAAGTTGCTTTGGTCATGGTGTCTCTTCAGAACAATAGAAAAGTAACCAAGACAACAAGTAACTCTGAAATTATTTCAAAAGAGAGGTTAAAACGTATGGCCTGATTTCCCTACCTCCATTCTTTCTTCCCTTATTTTTGTTGTGACTCTGAAATGATTCAAAAGTCAAAGTCCTACGAGCCTGTTTCCTTCCGTTTTCCTTTCTTCTTAGATCCTTTGGTGGAGCAGATGCAGAGTGAGGAGGGCCTGTCCATGTCGTTTCTGTCCCCAGGCAGACGTGGAGTTGCACAGAAGGACCCAGGAAAGATGTAGCTTCACCCCGCCCCTTCGAAACTTTGCTCTGTGGACTTCGAGCTCCACAATGGCAAGAATCATGTGTGGTAAATGGGTACTGGCTCTAAAAGCATCCCAATGGGGTTACCGTAGTTCTTTGTCAACAAACCATCTTAATACACGAAGTCAGGAGAAGTGAGTTGACTGTCACTAACGAGATGAGGTGGATGATGTTATCCACTAGGCGATGACCTGTTGACAGGAGGCAGAACATCCTGCAAGCTTGGCCCTTAGGTTTTTAATAACAATCGACAACCACTTTGATTTCATCTGGCGCCATCGCTCTACAGTTGCATGTCCAATCCCTGCCATGTTGGAGCGCACTCTCTACTCTAACGCTCCCTCAGCCCCCAGGTGTAGAGTCCCCTTTCCAAATGTCTGGAGGAGACCTTCTTGTTCCTTGTCTGGCTAATGTCACTTTAAGTGCACTCAGACTGCCGTGTGGCCCTTTGGCTTGTCATTTTAATGGATTACTGGACAGAAGCTATAAAAGGAAGCACTATGCTTGGAGACCATATCCAAGAGAATGGCGGACGTGATTAATAGGGAGCTTTTAGCTTTTATGGAATGTCATTCTTCTTAAAGCTTCCTGCTAAAGGCTTTCAAAATAAACCACCTTGTAAAATGACATAGGTACATATATCCTGGGTTTGGGAGGGATGAGGGAGCCAGTTTCATTTACACAGTGTGTTAGAGAACTAAAAGCCCCCCCCCTTTTTTTTTTGCATTCCAAAGTAGAAATGATAGAAATGCCCTCATACAATTTTCTGTTCCTTTTTCTGCCATTGGCCTCTATGGGTGTCTTAACTGGGTTGGTATTGTTGGAGCACCTCCAGTTTTTTTTGGGGTTTTTTTTTTTTGGTTTCCCCCTTTCTAGTCATGACTGTATCAATTTGCAGTATCACTGACAACATAGTAGAAGTCTCCTCTCTATATTTTCATCATCATTTTTTGTTTGTTTGTTTGAGACAGGGTCTCACCATGTAGCCTTGGCTGACCTGGAACTCACTATGTGTTAGCGTCCCGGAGAAGTCCCACAAAAGACCACCATCCACATATGCAATCAACAAGAGCATTTATTATCTCTAGAGTAAAATTCCAGTAGGCTGGGGCCTCACATCTGACACAAAGGCAAAATGGCAAGCAGGAGAGAAGCTTGCAGGCTCTCTTATACACAGCTAAAGGATTTCTAAAGGCAGTGAGGTCATTCTGTCTAGGATTGGCTTACATGAGTGGCAATCATATTAGTATGTTCCTGATTGGTTAGGGCTAGCAGGGCATGGCTAAGGCTATAGTTTTTCTATTTGGGAGCAAGTCTGGACAAGACCCAGAGTCTGTCTTCTTTTTTTGGTTATTGCCTTGAGATACCCTAGGGGCTGGCTCAGGCCTGGCACATGTAGTTCCTTTTCTCCTTGCTTTCAGGGGTGTTGGTGAATGATTTCCCTTTGTTCGTGGCTTCCTCAGAAACTGGTTCCAGGAGGCAGGAACTGGGGCCTAGTTCCTAACTGAGTTATTAGGATCCTGTCATGGTATTTTGTAGCGGGTCGCCATTCCAGCTTTGATCTGGAAGTTCCAACCCCCACTGAGGCTTCGGCAACTGTCACGCCTACACGCCTGGAGACCCGAGAGCCGGATGGGCCAGCTCTCTCTGTTCCTGGACCCCAGACGGTGGAGGTGGACGGAGCAGAGAGAGAGCTGGCCCATCCGGCTCTCGGGTCTCCAGGGTCCTCCCCTGGCCACGTCTTGTAGGCGTGACAGTTGCC
>CABHPP010117091.1:2157-20309 GCA_902168425.1 Peromyscus attwateri
GAGAGAGAGAGAGAGAGAGAGAGAGAGAGAGAGAGAGAGAGAGAGAGAGAGAGAAGAGCTCAACCTTAGCTGTTGCTCCTTGGGTGGCCTCCACCTTGTTTTTTGAGGCAGGGCCTCTCACTGGCCTTGAATTCACTCGAGTGCACGAAGCTGGCTGGCCAGTGAGCTCCAGTAGTATGCCTGTCTGCCTCCCCAGCACGGGGATTTCAAGCACATGCTACCATGCTCAGCTTTTTAACTGCATCTAGGGACCAAACTTACGTTGTCATCCTTGTGGGGCAACCGACTGGGTCCTGAGCCTGAGTGATGCTCACTTCCCCGTTGTAGTTAAGGACAGACTGCGTCATCCTGCTTCATCCTCCCCACTGCAGTTAAGGACAGTCTGCGTCACCCTGCTTCATCCTCTTTTTCAATGGCAGCACTAGCTAGATGCTTCTTGTAGCCAGGTCTGGGCTGAGAATCCTGAAAAGAACCTGGAAAATATTGACTCCAGCTCCAGGAACAGAGCCGTTTGCGTTTAATGAGTCAGTTGAATGAACAAAGACATGAAAGGAGATTTCTTTATATACTCTGTAACTGTAATTTGTATATAATTTACTGCTAGGGAAGATTTTTACACGGGTTTATTAATTTGGGGTACATTAGTAAGCCTTTGAGCTGCCTGCAGTCAGATCTGGTCTGCTGTTTGCTTCTACCAGCTGCTGCCTGTGAGCTCTCTCTCCCATTTCCCTCAGCTCCTTGCAGCCCTGGGTAGGAACCAGAAAGGCAGCTGTCAGGGAGGCAGTCTTGGGATGGAAGCTTGGCCATCCCCACTGTCTTTCAGGCTGGACTTGGGCTTCCTACCCCATCCTCCTCTGTAACTGCAGCACTGTCTGGAGGAATCCTATTCCTTCCAGGTCATCCCCCACCCACAGGACTCTTCTCAGATACTGGTGTGATAAGTGGGATCTTGAGGCTGGGCCCTGAAGACATCCATCTACACAATCTAGAAGACCTCTGAATGTCCCAGCACGTGTTGTCCGTGTGCTCTAGACCCCAATTTGCATCTAAGAGTGATTTACTGGTAACAGTAAGCCAGATCCATCCCCATTATTAAAAACTCCTTATGATTGGAGAGTTAATTAATAGATATTTAGTATTTTTAAGTAGGGACTGGGATGTTGCTCAGTGGGTAGAGAACCTGCCTGATGCGATAAGTTCTGGATTTTGTCCCCAGAATCCTGTAGCCAGGCGTGGTGATGGATGCCTGTAAGTGCAGCACTCAGGAGGCTAAAACAGGACAATCAGAAGTTTAAAGTTGTTATTGCCGACATAGAGAACTGGAGGCTAGCCTGGCGTATACGAGGCTCTGTCTCAAAAACAAAAAGAGAAAAGGCACCAGCTGTGAAGGCCTAGTGTAGACTTTGTCACTTGGCCTCTAATGCACGAGGCTTCGTTTGTTCTTGTCCGGGGCCAGCCGCTTTGGTAGTGTTTTCATAGCCCAAGGACTTTCCAGATCTCTGTGCCATTGTGTGTGCACCTGCTTCTCCTCCAGCAGAGTCCTGGGGGTCACATGCAAGAGACAGAGCAGCCTGGGTCTTCTGGAGGAGCAGTGATCTGCCACATGTGGGCTTCTCCTGTGAGAAACTGCCCTTCCTATGCCAGCCCCATCAGGTTTGGGGACAGCTAGTATGACATTTTGACTTCTAGAGGACACAGACAGACTTCCTGCCAGGTGGGGGTGTGCATGAAATGAGCATTCAAGGGAGGCGGAATCTCCATGTTTCTGCTGTGATCAGGTCTCTTGCTCTCTGTCTAGAGGCTCACAGCCCCCACAGACTTCTTAGATACCCCTCACAGATGAAAATAGCAAAGTCTAAAGGACACAGTCAGGGACAGCCCAGTCTCCACTTGTGTGTCTGCGAATGTTCACACTCATCTGCATGTGTGGGGGGTGTATCTGCACGCCAGAAGTTGATTGATGTCAAGTATCTTCTCCAGTTCGTATTTTGAGACAAGGTCTGAACCTGAGGCTCATCGTTTGATTGGCTGGGCTGGTTGGCCAGTGAGCTTCTGGGATTCTCATGTTTCTGCCTCCCAGTGCTGGGATTACAGGTATGTGTCCACACTCGGCTTTTTAAGTAGCTTCTGGGGTTCTGATTTCAGGTCCTTGTTTCTGTGCAGCAACTTTGCTGTCCACTCATCTTTCTGCTGGCCTCAGTCCCACCCTATGCGGGTGTTTCAACTTCTCCTTCAGGTATGTGACCCTCTTGTCCTGTCCCTGGTCTTTGCCTACGGACTTGGCAGAGGAATTGAGGAGAGGCAACACTCATTGGGCCAAGGCATCATGACAAGGCCATAATTTCAGGCTAGCAAACACTTCACAGGATCCTCTGCTGCCAACTTTGTGTATTGGGAACATCTTGAGCAAAATGTCAGGGAGAGCATCTCATGGCATCCTGCTGACCAAAAGCCCAGGCTGCTGAGGCTGCCATCTGCCCACAGCCTCTCTTAGGCAATTAAATCAGTCTCTTAAGACCTAGAACAAGGGGGATGTCAGCACACTTTCCTTCTTCTCGGAGGGCAATGCCTATTTCCTCTGCTTGTTTGGAGCAACCCATCCTTATGGTCTCCAGGTGTGGGAGAGGTACAAGGAGGGGAGATGGCAGTATTTGGTGAGATAAAGGATTAGAGACTTAGTGGGGGTAGATACGGGGAGGGTGGGAGGTAGGGGAGAGTAAGGGAGAGACTCAGTGCTATAAAGGACATGTATGCTAATTTTGGCAGTCCTTAATTAAACCATAGGCTGGAAAAGTTCCATTATTATCACTTCCCAGCTTTCTGACTACAGACATATTTTTTTTTATTAGTATAATTGTTTGAAAGCATTTTCTTTCTTTGATTACTAATTTATACCAAGAAAAGGAAATGTGTCTGCTAGTTTTTGGAAATAAAATACTTTCAAAATTTGTTAACGGAGTATTTATATATCTCTTCCCCACCGCTGTTTATTCCTTTAGGGGATGGGTAGGAGGGAGGATGGATGAGGCTTTTAAGAATGGGATTTTTATTTGGCAAGAGAAATTGTCTCATCAGAATCAGTTTTCAATGAGGGGATCCCCTTAAGTCTCTTTTCTGGACCTGGGCTATATGGGATTGTGGTGGTTCACGTTCATCGTCAACTTGACTAGATTGCAATCACCTAGGAGACACACTTCAAGGTGTGTCTGTGATGATGTTTGCAGGGAGGTTTAACTGAAAAGGGAAGATCTACCCTGAGTTTGGGTGGCACCACCATAATACCTGAGGTCTTAGAGCGAGTGTAAAGGAGAAATGGAGCTGAGCACCAGCATTCGCCTCCCTCTGCTTCCTGACTGCGGGCACCATGTGCCCAGCTGCCTTGTGCTCCTTCTGCCATGGATACAACCACTCTCCTTAATACCATCCCTGTGGTGATGAGTGGTGACTTTAAAATAAATCCCGTGTTCCTTCAGTTGCTTTGTCAGGCTTCAGTCATAGTGATAAGAAAAGATACCCAGCACAGAGTCCCTCTGACACTGGGCAGCTTCAGAGGCCTTTGGGAAGGAAGAGGAAAAAAATAATCAACGTTCTCTTACTTAGGGGTTTTTATAGGAGAATCTAGTGGCCAACATCCTGATGTCTCTGCAGGACTGAAAAGCCATGTAGGTGCCCTTGAATCAGACAACAAAAGACTATAGACTCTGAAGGCTATTTTTGTTGTCTATTTTTATTGTTTCCATATAAGTTTAGAAATTACTGGGTTTTTTTGTTTTTGTTTTTGTTTTTGTTTTGAGATCTGGTCTCATGTATTCCAGTCAGCCCTTGAACTCTCTATGTAGCTGAGGATAAACTTGAACCTTTGATCCTCCTGCCTCCACCTCCTGAGTTATAGGATTATAGGCATGTGCCACCTGGCCCAGCTTTATAAGTTAATTTGTTTAAAAATATTATTTCTTTGAGAATTTTGTACAACATGTTTTCATCATATTCACACACCCCAACTCCTACTGGATTCACCCCTCTTTCAATACCCATCCAACTTCATGTTCTCTAAAAGAAAACACAAGTACAATTTGTGTTGCCCATTTATTCTTGGATGTATGGAAATTACTGGAGCATAGTCGACTTACTAGGGGTTAAACTCTTAGAGAAAGCTGACTCTCATTTCACAGAAACTATCAGTTGCCAATAGTTCCTTAGCTAAGGCTGGGACTTTGTGTCCACCTCCCTTACCCATGCTGAGATCTGGCCAGGCTTGTGTTTGCACAGGTCTTGTGTCAGTGGTAAGTAGATAGATGGTTGTTTGTACTTCCATGGGTCTGGTGGACATTCAGGGATATGGGCATTTTAGTTATAGAATGAATACACAAACCAAGACAAATGGATCACCATCAGAAAAGGGTGCAATTCTGAATCTTCAGAACCAAAGACAGGATTCCTGCCTCTTTCTTCTAACCACCTCAGACGCAGGCATTGCTTCAACTGGGTTTATTTAAGGTTCTATTGTTGTGCTCATGGATCCCAACTATCACCACACAGTGAAGTAACGTAGCTAACTCAGAGAACAAACCAAATGCTAGCAATGTTGGCTTGCAGTTTGCTAACTTGCCTTTGAGAGGTTGAGTATATATTCTGTTGCTCAGAACATGTCTGGAAAGTCCAAAGCTTGTGATTCATCATTAGATCCAGGTTTTATGGTGTAAGGGTCTGAGGAAATGCTGAAGGAAGACCCCAGACTCAAATAGTATGCAAGAAATAAAGAGTGTTTATTTACCAGCGTGTGGGGTCGAACTCCAGGACAAAATGGCGACAGCCCTGAAAGTAGTGTGCAGGCTCCTTTTAAGCACAGCTAGGGGAATTTCAGGAACAGTTAGGTCATCTCAAACATAATTTGTCAAGCAAGCATCAGTTATACTAGTATACTTTTAATTGGCTGAGGTTCAATTTTACCATTTTTGGACATACTTGAGCAAGTTTGGGCAAGTCTGGACATGACTCAGAAGTGGGGGTTGCAGGATTTGTTCTTGAGACATTGTGGAGCTGACTCAGGCCTTGTGTGTGCTGTCCCTGTCCCTGAATGAAAGGGTGTTGTTGATTAATGGCCCTTTGTTGGGAGAGAAACCTGTTTTGTCCCTCTCAGAGAATTGAAACCTAAATTCAATTGTAAAAGTGGGAAAGTTTAAATGCTTCATTATTTTGCAGATAAATGACAAAACGACTTTTGGGTCATTTGTCTGACTTCCAGGTTCAGATAGATAGAATTCAACTTCTTGTCTGTCTTTCTCTTTTATGCCTGTATAAAACTCGATTGACCAGTTAGGTATCTGCAACAGTGAAGAAGCAGATGGCCGATAGTGTGGATGACGATGGGTGACTATCAACATGCTTTAGTAAGTAATGATGGGGATCTGTTGTGTATCAAGGACTCTGCATGTGGGTGGAGTATAACATTTGGTAGAACATTACATAAAGCAGTGTAAAGTCAAAAATCAAGAGTTTGGTTCATAGAAAGCAAGCATGTTTTATTTAGTACCACATCCTATGTGACACTGTTCCTGGGGAGGTGAACAAATGTCTACTCACTCCAGATTAAGACCCGATGATAGACAAAAGGAAGCATATCACCAAAGTCCAACATGGTGAACCAATCTGTTTTGTTTATGTTACTCACAGCAGTATGGGTCAGGGGTTACTTATGGGAGCAGAAATGGCTCAAAGACAACTCACCAAAATTCCATCCCAACATGGGTGGCCACTCATGAATCTGGGACCCTGGAGTTCACTCATGCCTTACAGGCAGTTCAAAAGGTCAGAAAGTGTCTTTTCCATGCATCTGAGTTTGTCTAAGCTTCTTCAGGCAGCTTGGCTAGGTCTGAGACTATCTCTCAGCAGTCCTTACTGCTTATGTAAGTTTGGGAGGGAGGGATGGAGTGAATCTGTTCAGTTTCAGGGACTTCCTGAACTATTGAGTTGTTTACTTTCTGAGCTTAATGAGCTCCTGGCAGGAGGGAAGTTTCCCCTCCCCTTAGAAAATCCTGTGCCTTAAGGAGCTTCCTTCTATGATGGAAGGCTTTAATCTCAGAGGAAACTGCTACACAACACTACACAAATGGCATCTTATGAAGGTTTTAGAAATGATATTTATCAGGAGTTAAATGAAGGAGAATCATAATCACAGGGCATATGCCCAGAAAGTTGATTAAATGATTATTTAAATGCAAAAAGCCATTGTGAGGTATCAAGTTTTCTTAAAGTTAAAAATATTACAAAATTCCATGAAGGAATTCTAAATAAAATAGAAATATCAACCCCCTCCCTCCTTGAACACAGTCTCTTTTAAAAACTTCTTTTTAGCCTTATGTTTCTATATTGTATATAGATTAAGCATTAGATTGGACAAATTACAGTTGTTCTGGGTTAGAAATGGTTGTGTATAATCAATTTTATGTGGTCTGCCTTACAATTCCTATTTCTGTCTAGCTGAGGGAGAAATGGAATTGAAAACTGAGACAATGGCTTACTAAAGAAAGACAAGGATATTCTATGTGGCTTCCCTGATCCCTAGTCTAATCTTGTTCTGTGTTTTTCTTCCTTTTCATTCCAGATCCAATGATTATGTGCAGCAATTTTAGAGAAATGGCCAGAAACTTGATGACATTCCTCTTCCCAACAGATAGAGTCTGGATATGTGTTCACTTGTGAATACAGAAAGCCTTGTGACCGTTTTGACCAATAGACTATAATGGAATGAAGCTACATGAATTCCGAGGGTGGGTCATAAGAGGCCTTGTGGGTTCTGCTTGGTTCTCTTAGAATGTTCATTCTCAGGAATCCCAAACAACATGCTGTATGAAGTCTGAACCACACATAGGTGCTCCAGGCCACACTATGAGAGAACCATCTCGGCCCAAATCCCAGGGGTGGACATACAGGAGGTTTCCCTAGCCATCTGAGAAGCTCTTGCTGAGAGTCTAAGGTGGTGGGGCAGAGACAAGCCGCTCCTGCTTTGTTTTGCTCACATTCCTGATCCACAGCATCTACACTCATGATAAAAGTGGTTGTTCCTGGCCACTGAATTTGCAGGGGCTTGTTATATTGTGGTAGGTAACTAGAATAATGAGGAATATGTACTTCTAGTTTGGGACTTCAGGTTTTCTTTTCAGCTTATATATAAACTAGATAGGGTACCCCCGAAGTTATGAGCTCCACCCTGCTACCCTTTCTGCCTTTTGCTACTGGTTTTGCAAACCACTGTTAAAATCAGTAGGTTGTAGGCTTTTCTTGATGTTATTTGTTGGAGCAGCCTGGATACTTTTCACAGGACAGTAGCAATGTTGCTCAGGGGAGACACAGGAACTCGGCATTTCTTGAGGGGCTGTTTAGAGATTCTAGAAGATAAATGAAGCTTCTAGTGTACCCTTGACTAAAGAATGGTCCTCCATTAGGGAAGGTCATCTTTTGTGACTGAGCACTCAACTCTGGATGCACATACGATGGCAGAAGAAGAAGGGGACACCTACCTAGCCAGTCATATCAGGTGACCAATGGCATGATAGATGTTGCAAACAGATCATCTTCACATCTGGAGTTTGGTATTTCTGCATAAAGAATGAGAAGACTTAAGGAACCCCCTTCCTTGATGTGGTTGGGACTTCTGGTCCTTAGCATGTTCCACAGTGTTAGGCACTAACCTCGGGCAGGTTGAAGATCTAGCAAGTGTGAAAGGCAGAGACTGGAAGTTGTGTTATTAATCTAGGTAAATTAGCACCCTGGTCCCATTCCTGGGATGTTACTGTACCCTTTTAACCCATTTCCTCTCTATATGATGCATGACATTACACAGGGATATAATAGGTAAATATAAAGTGAATGACATCATAAATACAGTTGTTGGATTTTACTTACACTTGAAATCATTTCTAATGTCACTTGAAATGATCTGGAGAAAATGGTGTTCACTGGAATTTTCCTGAGAAAGAAAAAGGGATCTTTAGAGAATGCATTTTTAAAAACTGTATTTATGGGGCCTAGAGAGATTTCTCAGGACTTAAGAGCACTTGCTACTCTTGCAGAAGATTTAGGTTCTATTCCCAGCACCCACATGGTGGCTCACACCCATCTGTAACTCCAATTCCAGGGAACCCAATGCCCTCTTCTGGCTTCTGAGGGAACTGCATGCTTGTGGTGCACATATATGCAGGCAAAATATTCATAAAATAAAAATGTAAACACATCTTTAAAAATTACATATCTTTATTTTACATGTATACATGCATGCTACAACACATCCATAGAGGTCAGAGGACAGCTTATTGAATCAGTTCTCTCCTACCACATGGACTCAAGTCATCAGGCTTGTCAGCAAGTACTTCTACCTACTGAGTTATCTCACAGCCTCCTCCACCTCCCTGAAAGCATTTTGTAAGCACATGGGGTTGTACTGTGGTCCCTGAGGAGTGAGGCTATATCCTAACCATGCGTGACACAGGAGGATTCTGTTGGTGGTTCCAGAAATACAGAGAGTATTTCTGGACACACTTTCTCTATGTATCCCCATGACTTCAGGGAGCTTCCCTAGAGTCCAAGATATTTCAAATGAATGGGGGAATTTCCTATGGAAGCCGATGGGAGTCTGAAAGTATCAGGGCATCAGAACGGGGGATATAGAAGCAACAGGCCCAGGAAGAAATAGAGGAAATGAATCTTTGAGCTCATGGGTGTTGGGAGGGCACTCAGTTGAACTGAGTCTCTGAGTGGCAAGACCATCTCAGGACTAGGTTTTTTCCCTCCTTTCTCTCTTCTTCCCCCTCCTCCTCTTCCCCCTTCTTCCTCTTTAAAAACAAAACTGGAACACATCAGGAGCAACTGATTTAGTCAAGTCACCGAGAAAATCACCGAGTCTGAGTCTTTGACCTCTCAGCTAAGCTAAAAAGAGTCTTTTTGGCCTGTGAGCATTTCTATTACTTAGTAAAAATTTCAGAGCTTTTACTCACAAATCCTGGCACTTTCTCCAGAAATAATAATATTGGCAAGGAAGAATTGATAAAATAAAAATTAATGTAAGAAATGTATTTGTTTGCCTAGAATATAATTTTTTTTTTTTTGGTTTTTCGAGACAGGGTTTCTCTGTAGCTTTGGAGCCTGTCCTGGACTAGCTCTGTAGACCAGGCTGGCCTCGAACTCACAGAGATCCACCTGCCTCTGCCTCCCAAGTGCTGGGATTACAGGTGTGCGCCACCACCGCCCGGCATAATTTCTTTTCATACTGACCCAATTTCTCCTTAGATCTTGGGTTTGTGACTGTCTGAATAATGTTGTTATTTCACCTTAGGTGATTTTATTTTTTCTGTTCTAGGAAACAAGCCGTAAGTCAAACTCTAGAATTTGTTTAAAAAACTTGGCAAGAACTATATTCAGTCAGAGTTAGAAAACAGATTTCACGTGGACAGAACCAATAGACAGCGTAATAAATACCAGTAAATGGCCAAAGCCTTTGTTTCCTCTTGTGTTAATTATACAGATTCAATGATTTGTCACTTTTCTTTAAAACTGATTTATTATTTCCTTACGTGTGTGTGTGTGCACGCTTACATGAGTTTCTGTGCACTGTGTGCATACAGAGGCCAGAAGATGACAGCAAATCCCATGAAACTAGAGTTATAGATGGTTGTGAGTCACCAGGTCAGTGCTGTGAACTAATCCTAGGTCCTCTGCAAGAGCAGGAAGTGCTTCGAAATGATGAGCCATCCCTCCAGTCTACCTTTCTCACCATGGTTATTAGAAGGGTGGTTGGCTTTGAACCAGGCTAGGCATGAGACATCTAGACATAGACTTTGCATGTAATCAATCCAAATATTCTTAAAGGAACAGCAGGGACAGTCTTTATGATGTACAGCAAAGAACCAACTTTTGGGATGACAGTTGATAGTAGGAGTAAAACAAATACTGGGCACAAGATAATAAACTCTAGAATGTAACTTTAAGGGAAAATAGTGGCTAAAGTAAGAATTGTAATGATTCCTTAGTGAAAATAACACTAAATTCCAAAGCTATTAACCAGAGAAGATTATGTCCAGTGAAAGAAAATGAGCATTTATTGGAATACTCATTAAGTGCTAATACTTAAATATTCATTGTCTTTTTAAAGGCCCGTAATAATTTTGTGATGTGAGTATTACTATTTTCACAGATGAGGTCATGAAGGTAAAGAAATAAAAATGGTGGCTCTAGGTTTTGTTTTTGTTTTTGTTTTGTTTTTTCTTTTGAGACAAGTTCTCACTGTGCAGCTGGGCTGGAACTCCTAATGTAGACCAGGCTTTCCTTGAACTCACAGAGATCTGTCTGCCTCTGCCTCCATGCCCAGCATCAATCTAGTCTTCTTACTGTGTCTCCTTAGCTTTTAAATGTGTTCTCTCTCCTCAGCCAGGTCTCTAGAGTGATACACTGGACTCAGAACGTGTTTTGCTTCAAAACCAAATATAAGTGATAAAACAAAGGAGCAGCTGTGAGCCAAAAAAGAAAAGTTTCGGTTCTACACTTTTGTTTGAAGTTGGCCAGTGTCCATCTTCCTTTGCTCCTTTGGTCCCTTAGAAAGAACTGAGTTCATTAACAAGAACAGCATAGAGAAAGGGACCTGTCACAGTGTGTTTCCATGCAGAATGTGGAGACTGAAAACAATAGGTAGGAGACTGTGAAGAAAGTCTGGCTCACTTCCTGAAGAGGATTTGCAGTGTTAGCAGCGTGATGGGCGAGCCAAGGTGTTTCCTTCTCAGGCTGGCATCAGTACCCAGGTGTGCTGGGTCCCAGGGAACTGACTGAAGTTCAGAGTGGGTGCCCAGCTACTAATTTATAAGCTTTGCTTTCCCGTGACTGTGAAAATAATGGTGCCAACCATGCAAGGTCCTAAGATAGACTTTGTAGACTGACAGTGTGTTAGTGAGTAGATGGAGGAATGGAACTGAGTGATTGGCAGGTCACTGCAGGAGTGTGCAACTGTAGCAACCAGCTATTGTCACCTGATAGGTCATGACAACAACATTCTTGTTATTTAACAACATTCCCCTAAGATTCAAATAGTTCTCACTCCTTTTTAAAAAGATTCAACGATTGTCTAAATTATTATCGTAAAAATACATTCCGGTTAGCTTTGCTGGGTCCTCACATGGCCCTGCTCTCTTGTTATTGTCCTGAATATGAAAGACAGACATGTTAAAGACTGTTTTTTTTTTGAGCCAGATCCCTCTGTGTAGCCTAGGCTGGCCTGGGATATGCAGTTTCCCCTTTTAAGATTACATTGCCATACCTGTCCATCATAGAATCCTGTCCTTTGCCCATCTCCTCCATTAATATAAGTCTCAGATGTTATAGCTCTCCCAAAGTTGGATGTTTATTTCTTGTAGCTGGCCTGTCTACTCATATCACATCCTCAGAACAGGCCTGGGCTGTAGCTCAGTTGGCAGAGGGCCTGCCTAGCATTCTCAAAGCCATAGGCTTAATCTCAAGGACTTCATAAACTGGGTGTGGTGGTGCATCCCTGTAATCCCGGCTCTTGGGAGGCTGAGGCAAGAGGATGAGATACAAGATCAGATACATAGTGAGTTCAAGGCTAGCCTGAGCTACATAAGACCCTATGAAAATGCCAGCAGAGACAAATCCCCTAGAATAGAGCTCACATAGTCTAGCCTGACCTTCAGGATTGACCTGAAACTAGGAAATTTTTAAAAAGTAGGAGTATCATTGCCTAGAGATTAGTTGGTAGGGAAATACACTTGGTATACATGGAGGGAAACATTTCTATAAACAAAAACTGGTTAAAATGAGGCATATAGGAAGGGGCTGGCATTACATTTTCTTTTGGCTAAAAGAAAACATTAGAAGAAGTATCTCCTGGGTGAGAAGATGTGGTTGTGATATATAGTTTTTATTGAGAGTAGAAATACTATGCAGGGCTATGGAAATGAAGCACTGCTATTTTGAAGTGTTTAAAAAATCTCTTTCAAATCATTTAATGATAAGATAGCCTGGGTGGAATTCTGTCTGTTCCAATTATAGTTTCTCTTACCTACTTGAGAGATATCTAATATGCACCTGCTGTGTAAGAGTTAATTGCTGCCATTATTAAGAATAAACAGAATAAGGGCTGCAAGATGGCTCAGTGATTAAAGCTTGCCACCAAGACTGCTGACCTGAGTCTGATCTGTGGAATGAGGGAATCGGCTCTGAGCAGTTACCCTCAGACTACCGTTTGCACGCTATGGGATTTGCAGAGCCTTCCCCACATAAATGATAAATAAATAAAATAAAACAAAATGTAACAAACATTAAGAATAAAGACAGTTTCAGAATAAGATAGTTTCTCCCTTTATTGAGCATTTGGTTTAGCTCCCGTTATAAAATACTCACACAAAGAAGGATGATTTACTGCCCAAAGTTGTACCCAGCTGGTAGCTGATCTTATCCTTGGGAGAGTTTGTCACAATAGCTTAGAGGTCCACAGGTAGCATTAACTCACACGGACTTTTCCTTTTCTCATTGCTGCGACCAAGTGCCCGAGAAAAGGTGCCTTATACAGGAAGGAGAATTTATCTTGGCTCACAGTTTGAGAAGGCAGTGTTAATCATGGTAGGAATGCATGGTGGCGATGGCAGCTCCCAGCAGCAGAGGCTGGTGTGTGAGGTGGTCCTTTTGTCACACCAGCCGTCAGGAAGCAAAGAAAGGCATTCCCATGCTCACCTGTCTTCCTCCTTTTCCTGTTTTCATTCAGCCTGAGACCACAGCCCATAACAGTGCTACCCACATTCAGGGTGAGTCTTCCCCATCTGTTCAACCTCTCTGGGAATCACTCACAGACACACATCCAGGTATGTTTTCTGGGTGACTCTGCGTCCAGTCAAGATGACAATGAACGTGGACCATCTCATCAAGTTGAAATTAATCAGTGCTGTTTACATCTAGCAGAGTGAGGGCTCCCTCCCAGCCAGAGCCCTTGCTAAAATGTTCGGATTCCTGTTTCCAATTGTCTTCCACCTTTCTCAGGGACACAGTGCTGAACTGGCATGCCAGCACAGGTGTCTGTACTCAAGTACTTTCCAGGAGTGCTTTTGTTAATTTATAGTTGTCTAAAAATTATGAAAATCATAGCTGAGACAAAAAAATTGTGCATGATGTATTTGATGAGGGTATGCAGTTAATTCTCTCTTTTGAAATGTAAATACTCTTTTCAAAACCAAAAGGCTGGTGAATGAATAATAATGACTATCTCGATGTTTTGTGGTAGAGAGCAAAGGAGTCATGAGCTTAAGTGGAGGGATGTTGTAATATGTTGCACCTTGTGGTGGCTGTGGAGAGCAAGGACCCTGAGAATGCCTTTAAAAATTTAATTACGTTTATTTGTAAGCATGCTATTTTAAAGCACTGTGTGTGTGTGTGTGTGTGTGTGTGTGTGTGTGCATGCACATGTGTACACACAGAAGCCAGTTCCATAGTACACACATTAAGGTCAGGGAACGACTTGTAGGAGTCAGTTCTCTCTTTCTACCATGTGGGTCAGGGAATTGAACTCAGGCTGTAAGACTTGGCAGCTAGTGTCTTTACCCTGGAACTGTCTCACCAGCCCAAGAATGCCTTTTATCAGATGGTGCAGAGTTGGGGCAGGGTATGAAAATCTAGTAGATGTGTGACCTTATAAACAGTCTAGCCATGCTCATTGAAAACACTCCAATCTCTGTAAATTTTGGGGATTACTTGTGATTTGTGGTAGTATGAGCAGAAGAAAGAAATATTGGTAATATTGGTAATAAGTTGGTCATTGTGTTATTACTTTTCTGTTCTGTGATACCATACCCTGGCAAAACTACTGAATAAATAAATACTTAGAAGGCAGCTTGATAGCATGTCAGTTTACCAAAAACAACAGTAGTAAGTTCCTACAGAGCCCATGGTCTCCCTTGCCATGAGCTATTGACCAGGTTTACAGCCCCAGGCTTGAGTGCTTTCCCAAGAGCAGATCTCAAATACAACCAGAGAGCAGTTGGTTGCCCCATAGCAGCCTGCTGCTTTTGTACCAGTGGGCATGTCTGCTCGGGTGTTACAGCTCTCAGGGGTCACAGCTGCATAGACTGCTGAGGACTTTTCTGGCACTATGGGTGCTATCTAGCAGGGAGTGAGTTTCCAGTTCCAGCTTGATTTCCCTATACCCTGCAACCAAGTGCCTGGTGTCTTCAGCAATAGAATCTTACCATGTAGTTCTGATAAACACCCAAGAACAGTAATCGCCTGTGTTGTGTTGGGAGCCTCTGAGGTTCCTGACCAACAACACTGGGAGGTATCCTGTATCTGGCACTGAATTTTCCTTTGATCATCCATAGATTCTAGGATTGACCTTATTCACACTTATAGGGTACCACTATTCGAATTATTAAAAAAAATTGTATTTAAATGACCTTCTTGAGTGGTGGGTTTCCCTCTATCTTCCTATATCCTTAGCTTTGGCTAACCCTTCTCCTTACATCCTCTTCTCCCTTATTCCCCACGTAAACCTTACCACATCAGTATTCCCCTATCTTTAATTTCCTGTGAACTCTACTATTGATGCATCCTTCAGGCCTCCCACTTCTGTGGTCTATTTCTAGCTTTCTAGTCTTACAGACATTCTAAGTTAAACAAGAAAATAAACTCAGAGGTGTGATTCCATGTATTTGGAAGCAGGGAGGAGTTTATTTAGACTCACAGTTTGGGGATACAGTCCACTGTGACAGGAAAGGCATTGAATGGGTCCATGGCATTGGATGAGTCCATGGCATTGGATGAGTCCATGGCATTGGATGGGTCCGTGACATTGGATGGGTCCGTGGCATTGGATGGGTTCTTGGCATTGGAGGGGTCCATGACAGCAAGATTTTGTGCCACCTGCTTGTTCACATCTCAGCTGATGAGGGAGTAGAGAAGGGGAATGCTGGCATTCACCTGGCCTGTCTGCTTCTCCCTTTTTACCCATTCTGGGTCCTCAGCCCATGGTATGATGCTGCCCACATTTAGGGTGGGTCTTTGCTCCTCTTTTAATCCTGTGTAGAAATGTTCTCACAGACACACACAAAGCTGTGTTTCTCCAATTCCCCAGATATTTCTTGATCTAATCAGTGACAATAAAAAATAACCATCATAATCTATACATTATCAACTTAACACCCAAACGTATAACTTTAAATGATAATATTCCATCCCTGGCTCTACAAAGTCTCATGTTTGTCTCTTTAAGTGTACCCAAAATTTTAGCAATTCTGACACTGTTTAAAAGTCCAAAGTCCATACCCCTCTCACCCCAACTGCCTCCAGCTGGTGAGGGAGCTGACCCTCCCTTTTACCGGCTGCAACACTCAGGAAATCAGGCCCTGCACCTTGTCTGGGCAGCACAGCAGAGCTGACCCTGTTGATGGGGCACAAGTGAGCTGGCCCTGAGATGTGAGCTGGAGAGATCTGGCCCCGCCACTCATCTGCCATCTGGTGGTGTGGCCTGTGGTAGATGGAAGAGCTGGCCCGAGGTTATAAGAGCAAGAGAGCTGTCCCTGCCCCTCACCAGCTGCAGCACTCAGGAGAGTGGCCCCTGCACCTTGCCTGGGCAATGCAGTAGAGCTGGCCCTGATGGCCCAGGTGTAGGAGAGCCAACCCTGAGGGCATGAAAGCAGGAGAACTGGCCCCACCCCTTGCTCATTGCTGCAAAGGGTGAACTAGCCAGGGCAATGATGGAGAGCTCACCCTGGTGGTGAGGACAGGAGAGAGCTGGCGGGTTGACCAACCCTGTAACTACCCAGGCCCAGAACCAGGGTGATGAGTTGGCCCACTCCAACATCCACCCCACCTATGAACTGCTAGAGCAGAAGAAGGGGCCAATCCTGCAGACCCAAAGTGGTAGGATCTTCATGACAGGCCAACGACAGGACATCCAAGAGGATTCCCAGTGAGGGCGCAGCATCAGTAGTGTAGCAGAAACCATTGGCCTCAAACCAGACCAATGACTCTTTGCAATGAACACTTGCAAGTAAATATATGTGGACAAAAAGGTTTACTGTGTGGCTCAGTGTGTCATACTACAGCTTCCATGATGAGATTTTTCCTTTTCTCTTAAATTTTATTTTATTTTTTTTGGGGGGGTGTTGCAAGGGGAGAGAGAGGGCAGATAGGAAGGGATGGGGAAATGAATGGGATAGAGATGTGTGGATGCGGAAAACACAAAGAATAAATAAAAAGGAAAAAAGTCCAAAATCCAAAGACTTTTCTGATATGCAAGGCATCTCTTCATTGTGAGCCCCCAAACAGGACATTATAGACAACATATTGTAGTAACTCTGGACACAGACCCCATCCCCCAATGGGGCTGCTTCTTGTCTGCTTTATCTATAGAGAGACTTGGAAAAGCTATTTTAATGAAATCTCCGTTCTCAGTGTGAGATCTCATTTGTTTTAGTGAGGGTTGGATAAAGATCTTCAGTCACTGTGATCTCACTGCTTGCTCACAGCAGCTTACACACGCTGGATCAGAAGTACCAGGGGAATGTTCAGTATGTGCTTTAGAGTAGGCCTGAATAATGAGATAGCAACAGAGATGTGTTCTGGCTCAAAACAGGACACCTAAGTGCCAGGTTGTATTTCTTAAAAAAGAGCTCCCTTTTTTTGAGGTAGGGCATCTGGATACAAGCAATGGGTTAGATATTTCCATGATTAAGAAGGATGAAGAAAGGGAATCCTTAATGAGTGCTTTGGACTCTCACCAAGTAAGGTTGGATTCTGCAAAGTGGAGTGGTAGACACCTTCATGGAATGCTTTCCCACTCAAGTTCTCAGAAACACCTTACTATCCAGTGACCACCCACAGGACGTTCACAACCTCCAAATTCCTAAGACATTGGTTGAATTAGGGAAGGTGTTTTCTATGAGAGAGTATTTGATGATGATTGGAAATGTTTTCTGTTGCACAATTAGAGAAGACACTGCTAGTATTGAGGGTGTAGAGTTTATGGAAAGTGCTGAACATCCTGTAACACAGAGGACAGATTCCTTCTCACTGAAAAGAATGACAAGACTCAAAATATCAGTACTGCCTAGGCTGGGAAATCTTACTGTAAGATGAAGAAGTTGTTACATTAGTCGTTTGGGGCCACTATAACAAAATACCAAAGACTGGGAGCTTATTAACAGCAAAAGGTTGGTTTCTTGTAGTTCTGGGTGGTTCAGGATCAAGGTACTAGAACTGGATTGGTCAGGGATGCTTTCTGGTTCATTACTGGTTTTCTTCTTACACAGTGGAGGAAGAGAACCCATGACTTTGGTTTATAATGGTACCAATCACATTTGTGAGGACCCATTCTTGACTTAATTATCCCCGTTGGCACCCTACATCCTAACACCATCACTTTAGGAGTTAGGGTTTCAGCATAGGCTCTTAGCAAACAACCCAAGGAGCATCAGATCTTGTCATGTAGATCTGGAAGACAAGGATGCATGCAAGGTGGTAACACTTGGCTGGAGAGAAAAATAATGAAAGAGAATGGATGCTTCAATCTGGGGCCCCTTAGGCTGATTCCTAAAGGAAAGGCAGGAAACACTGATAGCCAAGCCCATGTCTTCTGCTTCCATATCCTGTGATTTGCACAGTGCCACTCCATTCACTCAGCAGGTGTTCTACACGGTCTCACAAGAGATTTCATTTACAGCGAATGTTTTGTTAGGAAATAACCCAAATTGAAGTCTGAGAAATATAAAACAAATTTGTGAGTGACAAATGCTTTTAGAAATGAGGTTTTTTTTTTTTCAACAAAGGCAAAGAATCACGTCTCAATTGCCTATGATTTTTGAAAAAAAATAACTTGTGAGAAAATGATGCAAGTGTGAGAATGTTTATAAAAAGAGCCTCGAGTACAATGTATTTTAGTAAGTTTGTGGAAAGGAATTACCCTTATTTTAGCACCAATGTGGTCTATGATGTAATACTATAAGGAAGCATACATTTATAGGGGGTTAGGGATATAATTTTATTGTAATGAATTACCAATAGATCTAGGGCTTTAAGGATTAATCCAATATTATGAACTAACTTATTTTAAGAATCTTTATAATCCACTTTTTTTGTTGTTTTGTGTTTTGATACAGAGTCTTATT
>CABHPP010117092.1:473-33247 GCA_902168425.1 Peromyscus attwateri
AGCTTGGCGCAGAAGGGGAAGCCAAGTGAAGTTCCTTATCCCTCCCACGGATGTGAATTGTGTCCTGCTAGTTAAAGGGCTTTCAGGTCCGAAGGCAGAGAGTTACTGCCCCCTCGTGGACGCAGAGCGTGGGCTCGTCTCTCAATTCAGAAATTAAAATTTGGTTTCCCTGGCGCTGAATTTGTCTTGTGAGGATCTTCTGAAGTCATCTGCCATCCGTTCCAGCTCTATCATTTTTAAGTGGAGACTCTGACACCGCCCCCGCCCCCCTCAGCCACACAGCAGCGTGCATTCCACTACCTCGCGCCCGCACTGCCACAGACAGCACTGCGCATGCTCCAGCCAAACTGTAGCCTTCTGCACTGTCTCTCTTGTCAGATCAACAAAGTGCAGACATTCAGGAAATGTCACCCCCAAACACGCTCTTTTTTCCATGGTGACTATTTCAAACTGAGAGCACCAGAGTTGAGAGGCATCGTATTCAGGGAGGGACTTTTTCTGAGACTTCCTTATCTGGCCAAACAGATCCTCCACATGTCCCAGGGGAGGAAATTGAAGTCTATTACTAAATTTTCTGATCTTATTTCCTGAGAGCCATGCCCGCTCGCGCGCTCTCTCTTTCTCCCCTCTCCTTCCCTCGGCCGTGTGTGTGTGTGTGTGTGTGTGTGTGTGTGTGTGTGTGTGTGTGTGTATGTGTGTGTGTGTGTGTGTGTGTATATGTGCATGCCACCTGGTTGTGTATGTGTTTACATGCCACATGCATGTGAGTGCCCTCAGAGGCCAGATCCCTTGGAGCTGGAGTTACTGGTGGTTGTGAGCTGCCTGATGTGAGTGCTGGGAACCGAATTCCATGTTAACTGCCTAGCCATTTCTCCAGCTCCATGCCCTCTTTAGCTTTAGATACAGGATGTCTCACTGATCCTACCTTGGCTAGCTGGCCAGGGAGCCCAGGAGAACGGCCACCCCACCCCACCCTCGGCTTCTGTCACAAATGCACACTGATGGAAATGCCGTTTACATAGTTGCTTGAGGTCTTCATGAGTGCGCAGCAAGCATTTTATCCTCTGAGCTTTCTCACCAGCTCCCTATGTATTTACACTTAAGACAGAGTCTCACACAGCACAGGCTGGCTGTGAACTTTCTGTGTAGCCACGGTTGACCTTAAACTCCTGATCCTCCTTCCTCCACCACCTGAGCATTGCGATTACAGTTGTGCACCACCATGGCCAATTTTCTATGATACTGGAGAGAGAACCCAGGGTTTGGTGCATTCTAGGCAAGCACTCTATCAACGGAGTGAACACACCTAATCCCCCATATCATATTTATAAAATTCATTTATTGGGGCTGGAAAGATGGTTCAGGAGATAAGAGCATGTACCACTTTTACAGAGGACCTGAACTTGGTTCCCAGTACCTATGCTGGGGCTCACAACCACCTTAATTAACCCCAGATCAATGCCCTCTTCTGGACTCCGGGGTATCTGCACTCGAGTGCACATACCTGCACACAGACACATGTTACACAAAATTAAAATATAAAAACAAATCCTTAAATTATATTTATTACCTGTAAAATAGTATGGGTGTTGGGGTGCACCATGTAAAATTGCCAACATTTAACTTTTGGTCCTGTCTCAAAAAAGAAGATGCCAAAGGAAAATTTCACCAGAGTTAACTTATTCAAGGCTACCCTGACACTAGAAAAGATACTAAAATGAGTCTGATCTCAGCTCTGCAGTCTGGAAGACAGGCAGGCTAGTGGAGAGGTTCTGGGGGGTATTAGGTGGGAGATGGGTGTGTAGGAAGTGTGAATCACAGTAAGTTATTCCTGAGTCTGAAAAGCTTTTCTCCGGGATGAGGCCATCTGGGTTTGCAAACTGGTACTTATCAAAGTTAGTGTCTGTGTTTCTCAGTGCCTGAAAGAGATTTAGTTTTCTAAATGATTTTTTTTTTTGGTGGTGCATGAAACTGCTTTCACAGTGGAACACGCCATTCAGGGTAAACTAAATCTAAGTCCCCTGGCTGTGGTTATTCATATTTGACTCAGAATAAACTCTTATTCCCTTAAAATTACATTTTGATTTTGATTGACACATAGTAGTTTGTACACATTTGTGGAGTACAAGGTAGTGTTTGAACACACATTTGCCACATGTAATGATCAAGTCAGGGAAACAGAATTTTTGTAGCCTCAGATAACTACTTCATGCTGGTGATGTTCAAAATCCTCTATTTTGATTTTTTCGACACAGAGTTTCACTGTAAAAGTCCAGACTAGTATAAAACTTGCCATGTGGACCAAGCTGGCCTTGAACTTGATCTATCCTCCTATCTCTGGGATTAAAGGCATGTGCTACCACACCCAGCTGTCAGGGTTTTTATCATGAAGGAATGCTGAATCATATCAAATAATTTTTATGTGTCTATTGAGAAAGTCATATGAATTTTGTCCTTCATCCTGTGTGTTATCTATGGCAGATTGAATAGAAATGCCCCCCATAGACTCATGTGTTTGAGCTTGGCCCATAGGGAGTAGCACTATTAGGAGGTGTAGCCTTGTTGGAGTAGGTGTGGCCTTGTTGAAGAAAGTGCATCACTGTGGAGGTGGGATTTGAAGTCTCATATGCTCAAAATATGCCCAGTGTAACACACAGTCTCCTTCTGCTGTCTGCAGATCAAGATGTAGAACTCTCAACTCCTTCTCCAGCACTGTCTGCCTGGATGCCACTATGCTTCTCATCATGAAGATAACGGAGTAAACCTCTGAAACTGTAAGCCAGACCAATTAAATGTTTTTCTTTATAAGAGTTGCCTTGGCCATGGTATCTCTTCACAGCAATAAAACCCTAAGAGGGGCTGGAGAGATGGCTCAGAGGTTAAGAGCACCGACTGTTCTTCCAGAGGTCCTGAGTTCAATTCCCAGCAACCACATGGTGGCTCACAACCATCTGTAATGAGATCTGGTGCCCTCTTCTGTGTACATAATAAATAAATAAATCTTAAAAAAAACCCTAAGACACTATATTTTTTAAAGATTTATTTATTTATTATGTATATTTTTTTAAGATTTATTTATTTATTATATATACAGTATTTGCTTACATGTGTGCCTGCAGGCCAGAAGAGGGCACCAGATCTCGTTATAGATGGTTGTGAGCCACCATGTGGTTGCTGGGAATTGAACTCAGGACCTTTGGAAGAGCAGCCAGTGCTCTTAACCTCTGAGCCATCTCTCCAGCCCCCTAAGACACTATATTAATGCATACACATAACTGAGCCATCTTGCCTCCTTGTGTCAAACCCCAATCATGGAGTGCAGTCTGTTTGATTTGTTGTTTGATTCAGTTTGTTAGTAGTGACTGAGGATTTTTGCATCTGTGCTCATGAGGGATATTGGTTTGTAGGTGTGTGTGTGTGTGTCCCTGTTATTAACCTATCATGTCCAGAAGATATTGTTTCACAGCAGTCCCCCCACCCTCCAACCTCTGACTTTTACCATCCCCTCTTCCACAGTGTTCCCGAGCTCTAGTGATGAGGGCTGTGATATATATGTCCTGCTTAGGGCCACATATCACACCGACACCTAGTTTTTGCACTTTAGCCAGTTGTGAATTGCTATATTAACTACGGTCCACTGAAAAAATAAGCTTCTCTGATGAGGGCTGAAAGCTGTACTAATCTGTGAGTATAAAGATAAGTATTTGGGGGACAGTTTAACCCTACGCTCATTTAGCAGAATAATAGTAAGCAGTTCTCTCCCAGGGCCTCCCCAGCCAGGGGGTCTCAGCTAGGTTTATAGTACTAGGTACAAGGTCCCTCCTGCGAAGCAGCTCTCCAACCCAATCAGAAAGCATTTGGTGACCTAGAACATCCATGCTGCTATATTGCACCAATGGGCCAGTCTGGTCATTATTGTAGCTTGCAGAGTTGATAGCTGGATAAACTACTCACTTCTCCCCAGCATTCTGCACAGCACCTCTGGAGCTATGGAAGCTAGCCACCAGGGAGGAAGAAACCTCCAGCTCAGTACCAGCCTCATTTCTCTATATCCTGTAGCCAAAGTATGTGGCATCTTCAGCAAGAGGGTCTTTAAAAGAAAGATTTATTTAATTTTTAATTGTGTGTATATGTGTGTGTGTAAGTGGGAATGTACACTGTAAGTGTAGGTGCCTGTGGAGTCCAGAAGAGGGCATTGGATCCCCTGAAGCTGGGTTTACAAGTGATTGTGAGCTGCCAGCATGGGCTCTGGGAACAAACCTGGGTCCTTTGCAAGAGCAGTAAATGCTCTTAACTCCTGAGCCATCTCTCCAGCCCCACCAATAGGGTCTTACTACCAAGACTTGGTGGGCAACTCTGATGGTTGGCTCTTAACGTCAATTTATCACAATCTAGAATTACCTAGGAATGGAGTCTCACTGTGGGATCGTCTAGATTGGGTTGGCTTGCGGGAATGTCTGTCAGAGGCTGTCTTGATGATGTTAACTGATGTGAGAAGACTCAGTCTATAAGCGGGAAGCACTATTCTCTGGGTTTGAGTCCCAGACTGTATAAAGGGCAGAAAACGAGCTGAGCACACGTACACATACATTCTCTCTCTCTCTCTCTCTCTCTCTCTCTCTCTCTCTCTCTCTCTCTCTCCTCATGTGCATGAGCTGGAGCTGGAAATTGAACTCATAGGTGCTAGGCAAGCATTCTACTACTAAGCTGTATTCCCAGCCCTTTTGTGGTTTGTTGTTGTTTGTTTGTTTTTGAGACAGGGCTGGCCTCAAACTCACTTCATAGTAGAGGCTGGCTTTGAATCCCTGATCCTCCTGCCTCCACATCCCGAGAACTAGCATCACAGGTGTGCACCTCCACTCCCACTTCAGGCGGAGCTAGAGATCTAAATGTCAGAAGTCCGCCTCTAATATCTAACATGGGAGTGGAGGGACCTTCCCTTTCCTGCCTTTTGCAGGTTTGCTAACTGAGAATCTAAATCTTATGTAACATCTATTGTTACTGATATTATCTTACTATCTTTACTGCATGAGGGCATCTTATGAGAGAAAACTGAATACCCCAAATCAAGTGTGACTTAACGACTTACACATCCTTTTGATAAGAGAGAGGAAAGGGAAAGGAGGGAGAGTTCAGTGGTTAGGGTGCTTGCTGCCTTTTCAGAGGACTTGAGTTCACTTCTCAGCACCCATGTCAGGTGGCTCACAATTGCCTGTCACTCCAGCTCCAGGGGATCTGATGCCATCCTCTGGCTTCTGTGGGCACTTACACACACACACACACACACACACACACACACACACACAGAGAGAGAGAGAGAGAGAGAGAGAGAGAGAGAGAGAGAGAGAGAGAAATTAAAAGGGGGAGCATATATACACATATGTATATGTATTTGTACATGTAACCTAGGGAGTACAAATTATGGAAAGATGTCGGGGCTCTCACATGAATAGCTAATAGCTATACTGGAAGACTCTTGTCTCTTCCTATGGCATGTTAATGGAGAGGGAGAGAGAGAGAGAGAGAGAGAGAGAGAGAGAGAGAGAGAGGGAGAGAGTCTATGGAGGGTTTTCATGATGCCTCTGGGTTGGATCTGGAGGCTGGTTTTGTTGTTGGTTGGTTGTTTTGGGTTTTGTCTTGTTTTTGAGACAGGGTTCTGGAATTTGCTTTGCAGACCAGGCTGCCTGCCGAGTGCTGGGATTAAAGATGTGAGCCACCATTGCCCGGCTGGATGCTGTTTTTGATCAGAAGATATTCTTCAGAGAAGGCCTCTTTTATGCATCCATGGTTCCCTTAAGTTAGAAATAATCATCAGACTAATGTAGCATAGTTGGGGGTTATATTTCCTGTACACTTCCCAATTTAAAAATAGAGTTGATTTACTGTGGTACCCTGATACATGCTTATCCTCTCTTCTCATAAGATGAAATAGAGATGCAATCTAATGGCTTGCTGTGAGGACATAACACATAGAAAGGAGCCCATGGCCCAGATAGAATCATCACTCTGCCTTGTGAATTAGTAACTTTTGAGACCTCATATAAGAATCATACAGACATTTGTCTGTTCATGACTTAGTTACATTAGCAAAATGTCCTCAAGGTTGTCAATGTTATAGAATGATAGACTTTCCTTTTCTAAAAGCTACATATTATTCCATTATAAACAACATTTGGGGTTGGACATATTTCATTCTAGAACCAAGGCTGCAACATGAAGCTCTCTAGTTCCAGGGCAGCCTACACTGTAGAGACTCTTCAAATAAATAAATAAATAAATAAATAAATAAATAAATAAATAAATAAACCGTACTCCAGCCAGGGAAGCCAGTAGGCTAACTGCAGATTTCATCTTTTCCTCTGCTCCTCCAAGTCTAATTCCCTGGTCTCATTCCCAGCTCTGTAGCAGATCACCTCTCCTCACTTTGCCCCCATTCCCAGGGTCCTAAGCAGATCCTGGTAGGACACCTCACTTTACTCTTTCCTGTGGACTCCCTTAGCACTCCCCTCCTAGCCCATTCCTAAGTGTCAGCTCTCAATACCTAGAAACACATTCTACCTGGAATCCCCAGTGACTACAACTGTCAGGATCCCAGAAGAATTTTCCTACCAGGCAACACAGAGCCACCACACTCTCCCAAGAACCAGACAGATCAACAGAAACCAAGGAACAAAAAACATCCACCCAACAAAGACAAGACCAGATATCAGCACCTAGAATTACAGTCCTCCCAAACCCAGATGCCTAGATGCCAGCATAAAGACACAATCAACATCACCCAGGACAACATGTCTTCTCTAGAGCAGCAACCCTACCACAGCCAGCCCTGAGTACTGCAGTACAACTGGAGCACCAGACAAGACCTGGAAATCACCTTTTTGAATACGATGGAGGAAATGAGCTAGGGGACGTCTTTCTGTACGCTGTGAACATGTGTTACTCCCACTGGCTAATAAATAAATCTGCATTGGCCTATGGCAGGGCAGGATGGAGCTGGGCAGGAAAATCCAAGAGAGAGAGTGAAAGGAGAAAGGAGGGTAAGGGGAGATGCCAAACCACCGTCCAAGAAGCAACACGCAATGGGACACAGGTAAAGCCATGAAACAAGTGTCGATTAATAGTTATGAGTTGAGTTAAGTTGTAAGAGCTAGCTAGTAAGAAGCCTGAGCCATAGGCCATATAATTTGCAGTTAGTATTAAGCCTCTGAGTGATTATTTTTTAAGGTTTATTTATATACATAATATTTATTTATTATGTATACAATATTCTGCCTGCAGGCCAGAAGAGGGTGCCAGATCTCATTATAGGTGGTTGAGAGCCACCATGTGGTTGCTGGGAATTGAACTCAGGACCTCTGGAAGAACAGCCGGTGCTCTTAACCTCTGAGCCATCTCTCCAGCCCTCTGAGTGATTATTTTATAAGCAGCTGCATGCTGGGGGGCCAGGTGGGACCAGAGAAACTTACGGCTACAGAAATGAATAAGTCTTTTGAAGAAATCTATGAAAACACAAAAAAATAATGGGAGGAAATGAATAAAACAGTTCAAGACCTGAAAGTGAAAATAGAACCAATAAACAAAACCCAAACTGAGCCGGACAGTGATTGTTCACACCTTTAATTCCAGCACTCAGGAGACAGAGGCCAGCAATCTCTATTAGTTCAGGACCAGCCTGAATGAGTTCCAGGACAGCCAGGGCTATGAAGAGAAACTCTGTCTTGAAAAAAACACTGCCAAAAAAAGAAAGAAAGAAAGAAAGAGAGAGAGAGAGAGAGAGAGAGAGAGAGAGAGAGAGAAAGAAAGAAAGAAAGAAAGAAAGAAAGAAAGAAAGAAAGAAAGAGAAAAACAAACCGAGAGAAATATGGAAATGAAAAATGTAGGAACCAGAACAGGAAGCTCAGAGGCAAGCCTCACCAACAGAATACATGAGATGGAAGAGAAAACTTTCATGCATTGAAGATATGATAGGAAAAATGGAACCTAGGTCAAAGAAAATGTTAAATCTAAAAAAATCCAGGTACAAAATAGCTAGGAAATCTGCACTATGAAAAGATCAAATCTAAGAACAATAGGAATAGAGGAAGGAGAAGGAGCTGAGGTAGAAGGTTGTGGTAGTTTGAATAAGAATGGCCTCCATATGCCAGGCAGTGGTGGCCTGTACCTTTAATCCCAGCACTCAGGAGGTAGAGGCAGGCAGATCTCTGTGAGTTTGAGGCCAGCCTGGTCTATAAAGCAAATCCCAGGATAGCCAAGGCTACACAGAGATATCCTGTCTCAAAAAACAAAAACAAACAAACAAACAAAAATGACCTCCATAGGCTCATAGTTTTGAATGCCTCGTCACCAGAGAGTGGCACTATTTGAAAGGATTAGGAGGTATGGCCTTGTTGGGGGAAATGTGTTACTGGGGGTGGGCTTTGAGGTTTCAAGGGCCCAAGTGACTCCCTCTCTTTTCCTGCTATCTGCAGGAAACTCTTAGCTCCTCCAGCACCATGTCTGCCTGCATGTTGCCATGCTCCCCACCATGATGACAATGGACTAAAACCTCTGAAACTGTAAGAGAGCCCCAATTAAATGCTTTTCTTTATAAGAGTTGCTGTACTCATGGTGTCTCTCCATAGCAATAGAACACTGACTAAGACAAAGGCACAGGAAATATATTCAACAAAATTATAGAAGAAAATTTCCCTAACCTAATGAAGGAAGTGACTACCAAAGTTCAAGAAGCATCCAGAACACCAAGTAGACTGGACCAGGAAAAAAAGTCCTCTTGGAACATAATAATCAAAACACCAAATGTGCAGAACAAAGAAAGAATATTTTAACAGCTGCAAGGGGAAAAGATCGAGCACCATATAAAGGCAGATCTATTACACCTGACTTCTCTATGGAGACTCTAAAAGACAGGAGGGCATGGACAGATGTTCTCTAAGATTCTAAGAGACTACAAAATGCCGGTTCAAACTAATATACCCAGCAAAACTTCCAATCACAGTAGATAGAGAAAATAAGATATTCCATGATAAAATCAAATTGAAGCAATATCTGTCCACAAATCCAGTCCTACAGAAGGCACTAGAAGGAAATTCCAAACTGAAGAGGTTAACCACACCCAATGAAACATAGGGAATAAATATCCCAAGACCAGCAAATCCAAAAAGGGGGAAACACCCCCCCCCCAAATAATAGGAATCAAAAAATACTGTTCATTGATATCTCTCAATATCAGTGGTCTCAATTCCCCAATAAAAAGATACAGACTAACAGAAGGGATGCAAAACAGCATCCACCCTTCTGCTGCATCTGAGAAATACACCTTCAAGGATGATATCACATCAGGGCAAAAGGATAGAAAAGGATATTTCAAGCAAATGGACCTAAGAAACAAGCTGGTATAGCCATTTTAATATCTGACAAAATACACTTCAAACCAAAATTAATCAGAAGAGATAGGTAAGGAAACTACATACTCATCAAAGGAAAAATCCACCAAGAGGACATTGTAATTCTTAACATCTATGCATCAAACACAAGGGCACCCAAATTTGTAAAAAGACTTTTATAGCTCAAATCACATAAATTGACCCTCTCACACAGATAGAGACTTTAATACTCCACCCTCACCAATAGACAAGTCATCCAGACAAAAACTAAACAGAGAGATGCTGGGGCTAATTGATTTTATGAACCAAATGGAATTAACAGGTATTTACAGAACATTTCACCCAAACACAAAGAATGTACCTTCTTTCTCAGCATCTCATGGAATGTTCTCCAAAACTGACCATATACTCAGACACAAAGCAAGTGTCAACAAATACAAGAAAATTGAAATAACACCCACATCCCAGCTAACCATCACAGATTGAAGCTGAATGTCAACAACAACAACAACAACAACAACAGAAATAGCAGAAAGCTTACAAACTCATGGAAACTGAACAACTCTCTACTGAATGAAAAAAATGGGTCATGACAGAAATTAAGAAAGAAATTAAAGACTTTCTAGAATAGAATGAAAATGAATACAGAACATACCCAAATTTGTGGAAAACAACGAAGGCTGTTCTAAGAGGCAAGTTCATAGCACTAAGTGCCTACATAAAACAATTGGAGAGATCTCACATTAGTAACGTAACAATACACCTGAAAGCTCTCGAGCAAAAAGAAGAAATCACACCCAAGAGGAGTAGGCAGCAAGAAATAATCACACTCAGAGATGAAATCAATAAAATAGAAACAAACAAACAAAACAATGCAAAGAATCAACGAAACAAAGAGTTGATTCTTAGAGAAAATCAGTAAGATTGACAAACCATAAATGAACCAAATTAACTAAAAGGCAGAGAGAGAATATCTAATTAACAAAATCAGAAATGAGAAGGGAGAGAGAACAACAGACACCAAGGAAATACAGAGAATCATAAGGACATAATTTAAAAGCATGTACCCTGTAACCTCGGCTGGATAAGAAATTTGGGAGAGCAGAGGTGTTAGTTTGGCTAACCTGTAAGGACGGGCTACAGAGTAAAATATCATCTACATACTGTATTAGTTTAGAGCCAGGGAGAGACAGAGAAAGCAGGTCAGAGGCTAGAGCCTGACCAAATAGGTGTGGACTGTCCCTGAATCCCTGTGGCAGAACGGTCCAGGTCACCTGTGTGGACCGGTGAGTGTCAGGGTCAGTCCAGGTGAAAGCAAAGATATTTTGAGACTGAGGATTGAGAGGAATAGAAAAGAAGGCATCCTTGAAGTCTAGAACTGAGAAGTGAGAGGTTCCTGAAGGGATAGTGGACAGGAGAGTATAAGGGTTAGGCACTGCAGGATGGAGGGGGACCACTGCAGAGTTAATGAGCTGGAGGTCTTGAACCAGGTAGTAGGTTCCATTAGACTTTTTAACTGCAAGTATGGGAGTGTTAAAAGGTGAAGAGGTTGGATGGAGCAGCTTTTTCCTGAGAAGGTAAAAAATGATAGGCTTAAGTCCTCTTAGGCTCTGGAGTGAGTGAGGGTACTGAGCTTGGGTGATATATCTGGTAGGGTTTTGTAGCTGGATAGTAATAGGCTGATGGTGCCTAGCGATAGAAGGGTTCTGGGTATCCCAGACTTTTGGATCTACCTGAGAGGCTGGCAAGGGAAAAGAACTGTTAGAGTCAGTAAAGTGAGTGGCTAGGAGAAGGAGGAGGGGAGCTGCTGGCGCATCTGAGATGAGGCGAATGTGTGGAGCGAAAGAAATGGATGCTCCTACCTTAGCTAGAAGATCCCTTCCCATTAAAGGTACAGGGCAGCTTGGCACCACTAAGAATGTGTGTGTGAGAGGGATGCCTCTGAAAATGCAATTAAGTGGTGGTGTCTAATGAGGTAGATAAGGCTGTCCCCCAACCCCAACAATAGGGAGACGAGCAGGAGAGGTAGGCCCCCAAAACTCTCTCAGGACAGAGTAGGTAGCTCCGGTGACCAAAAGGAATGAGATGGGGCTCCCATTTACTTTTATTACTACCCTAGGTTCCCTGTGTGAGATGGGAGTGGCCGGGGCGGAAACCGGGCAGCGTCAGTGGTTGCTGTAGGCCAAGCCTAGAAAGTCAGCCAGAGGGTGGTCTTCATCTGGCATTCCTATGTCACTTGGGACATTAGGACAGTCAGCTGACCAGTGACCCTTTTGGCAACATTTTGGACAAGGCCCTATTGGTGCCCTTCGCGGGGCGGTGGTGCAAGCCCGGGCCCTATGGCCTTCATTCCCACACTTGAAACAGGGACCAAACGGCTTTCGGGGAGCCAGTTGGATGATGTTTGCCAGCATCTGGCAGCTCCTTTTCTGGGCCTTCTCATCTCTCCCATGGTACACCTTAAATGCTATCGCTAGCACATCTGCCTGTGGGGTCAGAGGGCTGTTCTCCAAACGTTTAAGTTTAGCCCTAATGTTGGGGAAGCTCTGTGAGACAAAGTGGGGTTGCCTGCCCTCAGGGCTGTGGTGGTATTGTGTTCCCCAAAATATTGTGTACCTTAATAAACTTATCTGGGGTCAGAGACGGAACAGCCACAATATTAAACAGAGGTTAGGCAGTGGTAGCACACGCCTTTAATCCTAGCATTCCAGAGACAGAAATCCCTCTGGATCTCTGTGAGTTCAAGGCCACATTGGAAATAGCCAGGCATGGTGACACATGCCTTTAATCCCAGAAAGCGAGCCTTTAATCCCTGGGGGGAGTAGTGGTAGAAAGCAGAAAGATATATAAGGCGTGAGGACCAGAAACTAGAAGCATTTGGCCTGGAGAAGCATTTGGCCTGGTTAAGCATTTGGCCTGGTTAAGCATTCAGGCTTCTAGCAGCAGATCAGCTGAGACCCATCCTGGATGAGGACTCAGAGGCCTCCAGTCTGAGGAAACAAGACCAGCTGAGGATCCGGCGAGGTGAGATAGCTGTGGCTTATTCTGTCTCTCTGACCTTCCAGTGTTCACCCCAATAACTGGCTCAGGTTTGATTTTATAAATAAGAACTTTTAAGATTCCTGTTACACAGGGATCTCAGGGTCTAAGCTAGTGAACTGAAGTAGAGCCTTGGTGAGCCGCTCCAAGAAATGAGACGGATTTTCGTCCTTATCTTGAATTATCATTTTTAGTTTTTCATAGTTTACTGGCTTTAGGGCAGGCTTATGGAGGCCTGTCAGGAGACAGGTAATAAACCTACCTCTGGCTAGAGAGCCACCCTGGGTGTTATAGTCCCAGTGTGTTTCTTGGTCAGGAACTGCCTCGGCTCCTGGAGTCTGGTGAACCTCATCTGCATGAATCCTAGCCTGCTCCCAGGAAGTAAATTATTAGAAAGTATCACGTATATATCATGAAAGGTGAGGCTATAAGATTGAGTTATGCCGGGCGGTGGTGGCGCACGCCTTTAATCCCAGCACTCGGGAGGCAGAGCCAGGCGGATCTCTGTGAGTTCGAGACCAGCCTGGTCTCCATGTGAGTTCCAGGAAAGGCGCAAAGCTACACAGAGAAACCCTGTCTCGAAAAACCAAAAAAAAAAAAAAAGATTGAAACTGTTTAATAAAGGAAGCAGAATTAGAAGTATAAGAACCCAGCTTACTTTCTATCTGAGAGAGTTCTGCGAGAGAGAATGGATCATGGACCTTAATCAGTCCATCCACACCAGACACCTCTCGCAAAGGGAAAAGGGTTTGGATGGCTGGAATCAGGCACTTTAGCAGTTCGAGAGCGAGTGGCTGGAGGAGTGAAGGTTGGAGCCAGGGCAGGGCCTTTGGAAACGGCCACTGTCGAGGAAGAATTGGCTTTAGAAGGAGAGGAATCCGGAAGAGGAGCTGAAGGAACAGATGCCCTGGGAGTAGGGGTGGGAGCAGAAGGTCGGATAGGTGGAGGTTTGTTAGCAGGATCTAGAGTCAGAGATTCCGAAGTCAGAGAATCCTCCAGTTTAGGCATAGCTAGGAGCATATGAGCAGGAGAGAAGGAATCCAGAAGAGACGGTTTAGCACTGAGAAAGAAGAAAGCTATGCTATAGGGCAACTCTTTCCATTTGCCTGTTTGCTGGCAGAAATTAGATAACTCCTGTAAAATATCGGGACCTAAAGAGCTGCTCAGCGGCCATTTTTTGTTATTTTCTAAAGCACATTTGGGCCATCTCTTAGTACAGAGATGGATAAGCTTAGGAACCTTTAAGTAAGGCATTAAGCTGAGAGGCTTTAAAGCCTCAAGAAGACAGCCTAAGGGAGAGGTAGGACTGATGGGGTTGGAAGCCTTATTTCCCATGTCTGCAGCAGAGAGGAAGAAAACAAACAAACAAACAAACAAAAAAACGAACGTGATCCAGAGCCAAGGCCCCAGGCACCCCTAAGGCCAAGGATGGATCTTCACCAGGCACAGGCTGCCAGACGGCTCGTCAGCCGAAAAGCAGGGGCCTCTGCTGCGTGAAGCTAAGATTCCCCTGGAATCCGGAACAGCGTCTACCACTTCGGCAAGCCGGGGAAAAACGTGCGGCTCTCACACAAAAAGGCAAGCTTTCCTCTTGTGCCCTTGGTCTTCTGTGGTGCCTGTGTTTCTCTATATTTGTGTTTCTGACTGGGACAAATGCTGTGGGACAGACAACTTCTCCTCTGGACTTACTCTTCACTCACTACCAAGATGTTGCCTTGTAGGTTGTAATTTTGTTCTTTTCCTGACTTACAAAAATTATAGACTCTTATTTTAGGATTTTTGAGTTGGTCAGCTGACACTGTTTCCCTGGGAAAATTGTTTGTCTTTCTGTTGGAATGTCCTGCCTATATGAATATGTGAATGTGTGAGAAATTTGGCCACAAGTATGCATGTTTTATGCTTGGGCTTGTGTGTGCATTGTGTCTCCTAACAGAAATTGTACATGGACAGCCTTTGGGGCTGGATGGCCAGCAGAAGGGACAGAGGGTCCCTTTGGTTGAACTAGGACAGACTAAGAGTACTCCTACCCGCACTGTGTCCTTGCTCTCTGACCAGGAGCACAGGCAAGGCCAGGCAGGGGAGCACACTGTTGTGGTGCCACACGTCAGGTGAGCGGCAGCTGGGTCAAGGACTTGGGTCACAATCAAGTGGCTGGGTGCTGGGGCAGGCCATGAGCGCTGCAGGGCTGGACACAACAGGTTTAGAGCCAGGCCCCTGCACTGGGAGCCTGTGGGGAGCCAGGTGGGGCTCCCAAGACCTGCCCTGGGAGCTGTCTGCCAAACCTGACCAAGGTTTGGTTCCAAGGGCGGAATGGAATGTTACTGCCTATGGTTGCTAAGCTACGGTGGCTATGGTATAGTGCTGTAGCCAGGGCTGCTTTGATCATTCAGATCCAATAGATTCTTCACACTGGTACAGTGTTGATGCAAATTTAAAGTTATTCTTGTTATGGTATATGTATGTATTTCTGTTTGTTTAAAATATTGTAGCTGTACAGTGTATTCTAAACTACTGAGGGGAACCACAAGAAGGATTTTGGTAAGAGTTTCTGTGTTAAAAGAAATAAGAGAGAAAGCAGGAGACTGGAATAATAACGAGAAGGAAAGGAAAAGAGGAATTTGTCTGAAATAAATGTCTGAGGATTCAAAGGAATGGACTGAAGGTACATAGAAGGTTGTAGAAGGCCAGAGGGGATGTGAACTATGTTGTGGTTTCTCATACCTGCAAATACTGAATTTGAAAGTTAATTCTGGTTGGGTTTCATTTTGAAATAGCTGATGATTCTTCACTGCAAAATGTTTATGTTAAAAATGGAGATATAGCCGGGCGGTGGTGGCGCACACCTTTAATCCCAGCACTCGGGAGGCAGAGCCAGGCAGATCTCTGTGAGTTAGAGGCCAGCCTGATCTCCAAAGCGAGTTCCAGGAAAGGCGCAAAGCTACACAGAGAAACCCTGTCTCGAAAAAAAAAAAACCAAAAAAAAAAATGGAGATATATACATGTGTATGTATGTGGACACATATGTGACTTGGATTTAACTCTATATGTGTGAATGTAAGCTAGTTTTAACTGTATGTATGTGTATGTAATTTGGATCTAACTGTGCATATGTGTGCAAGTAGTTGTTGTTTAGAAAAACATGTTTTAAACAGCAACCAAGTGACTTTCCTCCATCTTGGCTGGTGACATCATGATGTAGGCAGCCACGTGGTTTTTATAACCTTTTACTAAGGTTAAAAAATCTATTCAGGTTAACAAAAGCTAACTTAGAGATTTACACGTAAGTACTTATGTCTTTGCCAAGTGTTCAACAGCAAGCTTCTAGAGAATTTAAATAGATGGCTACATGTGTTTAATAAATAAGGTATTTGATAAATATTAAAGCTGTACCTCAATGCTTTTATACACAAGAATGTACCTTGCTCTGACAGCTAAACTTTGTAATATACGAGTCACCCAGGTAATAGTCACCAGAAACTGAGATGTTCATTTCTTGTGATGCAGCAAGACAATGACCTAGGCAAAGGGCTTGGATAGCTTCTGACTCCATGAATCTTGACCCTTTGGGAGTTAAAAAAGAAAACCTTTTTAAAGGGGTAGCCTAGGACCACCTGTATGTCAGATGTTTGCACTGAGATTCATAAAAACGGTTAAACTGTAGTTATGAAATAGCAATGGGAAAAATTTTGTAATGGGGAGCTATCATAACATGGGGAACTATGTTGAAAGGTCAAGGCCTTGGAGAATGTTTCTCCTTACTCAGTCTATTCGGGCTTAAGAATGTATGTCTCGCCTCTTTGTCTTTGTTAAATTTGTTAAGTTTAAGCTATTTGTATAAACTGAGTCATATAAACGTTTTCTATTGATACTAAAAGGAGCTTCAAGTGAGAAATTGTTTTTAAGGCTCATACTTAACCGAGATAAAACTACAAAGTCCCTTTCCCAAGGTCAGGCATTTAGATAAAGCTCCCATTCCCTCAAGGGCTTGGAGAAAGTTCCTGCTTGCTAAAAAGGGAGTCATCCTCTTTATCTTTGGTAAAAGGAACTTAGGGCCCTTCCATTAACATAAGGCTATTTTGTTTTGTTTTCTTTACTGAACCAGTATTTGATACTAGAAGAGCTTCAATTTAAAATAATTGTTTTTAAGGCTACTTATTATAGACTGTTAGTGAACACAAGTAAATAGTCAGTCATCTTATAAATAATTAAGTTCTTTAATTGTAGTCATGCTAAGTACTGATGTAATTAATTATAGGGATAAGCTTTACTTAGTCCCTTGTATATGTTTTCAGGGTTGAGCTTAAAACAAGTAACTAGAAACAAAGTTTGACTATTCAGATATACCTGGACAGTTCTCATACTTCAGAGATCTGCAGAATATGGCATTTAAAATGTTGATCTAAAAGCTTATTATATCAGACAGACTCCCAGATTCTAGCAGTGACCCAAGGTCTCCAAAGAAGATTATGGGGCACCACAATGTCTCCAACTGGATTATGGCAATGCTGACCATAGGGCAAGATGCCCTAATGCAACACCTGCCACCAGGACCCAGCCCAGACTGTGGGCAAGCAGCAGGACACTGGAGAATTGATTGCACCCCTTTTGCCTAGACAAAGTTAGATCAGTCTTCCCCATGTCCTCTTCTACAGGAAAAACTCTCCCTTATGGGCCTGATGGCCAAAGAAGATTGATGCTGTTTTGATATTTGTGCCTCCAATGCAATAGAGACCTGGGTATGGACTGGTCCCTGTCATTTATAGAATTAGAACCTGCTTAGTCTGCACTCAAATTTATCCTTCTCAAATCTCTGATAGTACTAATGGCTAGGCTAGCTATAACTTTGTCATCTTAGCAGCATCAGACAATCAGATCCTTTCACAAGGGTATAGCCAACTTGTTAGCTCATTTTTAAGAAAATGTTCTAAGATATGAAAGTTTAAATAAGTCATGAAAGTTTAAATATGGGTCTGAAAAAAAAGGAAAAAGGTCTGTGGATATGAAAGCTTATAAGCTTTGAGGATCTCAGAAAATGATTTAAGACATGAATGCAAGTTGTAAAGATTTAAATAAATATTTAGATAATGAGAAATGCATCAGATTGCTCTCCCCTTCTATGATATAAAAGTTCAGAATTTAACATTTATTAGAGTTCTGATAAGCTGGTAGAGCAATGACTGCTTACTGTTCAGTCACAAGCTCAACATTTTAGAATTATTTTGGTTGTCATCCAAATATAAACTTAAAAGTGCTTCTCATCAAGCCATAAAAAATTCTCTGTCCAGTTCATAGCTGGCTTTCTAAACAGAAGGAAAATGGACAGGCTTTTAATTCAAATCTGTAGTTATTGCTAGAACTCAAAGTTGTGTGTTCACTTCTGCTGTTTTACAGATCCCCATCACCTGCTTTGTCTATGATATGGATTTCAGTACAGATTGGTAATACTAATGTATCTAAAACTTTCATGTCATTTTGTAAGATAATTCATATAGGCCTCAGAGGATTAAAATAGTGATAAAACCTGGATCCACTTCACAGAGGTTGGAAGGACTCTAGATAAGTACAGCTTAAAATTTCCCCACTTATCTATTCCTATGGATGGTATTTTTTTTCTCTCTCCTGGTCCTGGGACTTCTGCCCTTCCCAATTACTAAGATTATGGGCCTAAAAGTTCCAAATAAGTTCATAAATTTTAACTTCTGGGGGCCTGGAGAGATGGCTCAGTGGTTAAGAGCACTGACTGCTCTTCCAGAGGTCCTGAGTTCAATTCCCAGCAACCACATGGTGGCTCACAACCATCTGTAATGAGATCTGGTGCCCTCTTCTGGCCTGCAGGGACACACACAGGCAGAATACTGTATACATAATAAATAAATCTTTAAAAAAAAAATTTAACTTCTGTTCCTAGTCTAAAATTGTCTCACCAGGTTTATACTTGGCTGATAGACACCTCCAAGATTCAGTTGCTGACTGCACTGCTCCAGATGATTGATTACAAGCTCTGGACTGTTGTGGGATGTTCTGTATGTTAAATGTGTTGCTCTGATTGGTTAATAAATAAAACACTGATTGGCTAGTAGCCAGGCAGGAAGTATAGGCCGGACAAGCAGAGAAGAGAATTCTGGGAAGTGGAAGGCTGAGAGAGTGAGATGCTGCCAGCTGCCATGATGAGAAGCAACATGTTAAGATACCTGTAAGCCACGAGCCATGTGGCAACTTATAGATTAATAGAAATGGGTTGATTTAAGATATAAGAATAGTTAGCAAGAAGCCTGCCACGGCCATACAGTTTATAAGTAATATAAGTCTCTGTGTGTTTACTTGGTTGGGTCTGAGTGGTTGTGGGACTGTCGGGTGAGAGAGATTTGTCCTGACTGTGAGCCAGGCAGGACCAGAAAAACTCTAGCTACACTGGACTTGCTAAAAACTGATGTGGACCAGTCCAGCCAATGTGATTGTTCTCTGTCTCTACAGCTGGGTCAGATAGCCACATGCTTCTGACAGATGCCCCATTACCTAGTCTTTAAATATCCTTTTAGCCTTTTTGGGTGCCCTGACAACAATGCCCCAATGTCAGCTCAAAGCAGTTTTAGAAAAGAATACATCATCCCATGTTCCCTGCCCAGAATAGGCTGAAATGCTAGGTCAAAAAGGAAACACTCTGGTATAGGGAACAAAATGGCTAACTATAATGCCCATTGACGTACCAGGAAAATAGGTTCAGAGTTGTCAATTGATTAATTTATTAACTAGAATGGTTCTGCAATAAGATAAGACATTTGCTCTTCTTTATGCAGAGCCAAAGAGGTATTGTATAGCCTTAAAAATTATTATTCAAGGTTGTAATCTCATTGTACTCAAAGATCAGAACTACAGGGCCTTAAGAATGGCAATAGATACAGATGTTGTTGCCCTAGAAAAATTTGTTAACTAATGGTTCTTAGGTCCCAATACTCTTAAACCCCTGGGCGGATAGAGTCCTGTCATTGATACCTGTGAAGTAGGGAATGTGTGTGGGGGGGCCCAAAGCAGCTTGACCACACAGCTGCCATGACAAGCTTAGAGGCCCAGACACAGCTTCTGGCAGGCAACACCTGGACTCAGGAGAAGCAATACCTGACATTCTAAACATCCCCTGTACCCCTAGACAAATGACAGCCAATCAGGGTCCTGAACCCTGGAAATCTCCTCACCCCAACCTCTGTTATGATAAAAACCCCACCCTGCCTGGGCTCAGGGCTCTCTGCTCTCACCACTGCATTGGACAGACAGAGAGACCAAGCTCAGAGCTTGAAAATAAAGGCTCTTTGTTTTTACATATGTGATTCAACCTCCGTGGTGGTCTTTTGTGTGTCCCCATGATTTGTGCATAATACTTCCATATCTTAAAGGTATAGCAGCTCCAATTATAGGACAGGAGGTTTTAGAAATATGAGAAAAAAAAGATATTTTGGCAAATGATCATCAATGATGAAAGGCCCAAAACAAAAATTAAACTAAATGGGATTGAGATGGAAAGATTATTAGATTCTGGTGCTGATATATCTATAATTTCACAAGAATTCTGGGATCCCAACTGGCCTTTACAAGAAGTCTCCACTTAATTTATAGGCATTGGAACCTTATCTCAGATAAAATGGAATGTAGAGTGGATTAAATGTATAGGGCTTGAATGACAGATAAGGATGTTAAAGCCTTATGTAGCTGATACAGCCATGAATTTATGGGGGAGAGATTTGTTACAACAATGGGGAGTTCAAATTTATATTCCTACAATTTCAGAAACAGTTTATAAAATGATGTTAAAAATGGGGTATGTTCCTGGAAAAGGTACTAAAAAAAATTGTCAAGGAAATTCACAGGCATTACAGGTCGTCAAACAGCACGATAAAATAGGAATTGGCTATCCAAATTTGGAGCAAGGGCCAGGGCTGGCAATGCAACTGCTCTGCCTTTAAAATGGCTAACTAATAAGCCTGCATGGATGGAGCAATGGCCCTTAACTAAAGAAAAATCACAGGAGCTTGAACAACTAGTAAAAGAACAGTTAGATGCTAAGCACATAGAGGAAACCACTAGTCCTTGTTATTTTCCTATATTTGTAATAATGAAGAAATCTGGAAAATGAGAATGTTGACTGATTTAAGAATGATAAATAAGATAATTCAACCATGGGATCTTTACAGCCTGGAATTCCTTTACCTTTTTTATTACCTAAAGATTGGCCTATTATAGTTATTGATTTACAAGATTGCTTCTTTACTATTCCTTTACAAAAACAGTATAGAGAAAATTTTGCTTTTACAGATCCTACTTATAATAATGCTCAACCAGCAAAAATGATATCATTGGAATGTTCTTTCCCATTGGAATGTTAAATAGCCCAACTTTATGTCAATATTTTGTACATCAACCACTGGAAATGGTGTGTAAACAATTTCCTCAATCAATTATTTATCATTATATGGATGATATTTTATTGGCTGCTTCTGATACAGATACCTTAGAAAAAATGTTCGATGTGGTACAGAAAATTTTACCCTGTTGGGGATTACAAATTTCTCCTGAAAAAATACAAAGAGGAGATTCTCTTAGTTATTTAGGATTTAAACTAAGTAAACAGAATTCAGCTGCAAAAGGTACAGATTAGCAGAGATCAATTATTGATTTTCAAAACTTATTGGGTGATATTAATTGGTTGCATCCTACATTGGATTGTCTACTCAAGAATAAAGTAATTTGTTTCAAATTTTGCAAGGTGACTCAGATTTAAACAGTCCAAGACAATTAACAACTGAGGCTAAAAGGAAATTAGCTCAAGTAGAACAAAAATTACAAAATGTCTCCAGGCGGTGGTGGTGCATGCCTTTAATCCCAGCACTCCAGAGGCAAGAGGGAGGTGGATCTCTGTGGGTTCAAGGCCAGCCTGGTCTATAGAGCAAGTTCCAGGACAGGCTCCAAAGCTACACAGAGAAACCCTGTCTTGAAAAACAAAATAACATAAAACAAAAACAACAACAAAAACAACAATATGCCTATGCGGATTGATTAGATCTCACAACTAAATGTATTTTAATAATTGTACCTTCCAGTCATTCCCCTACTGGACTCATTGTGCAGAGGGAGATAATATTTTGGAATGGATTTTTCTAGCTCACAAACAGTAAAAAGTTAAAGACCTATATAGAAAAAGTTTCTAAATTATTCATAAAGGGAAGACTAAGACCTCATCAGTTGTCAGGAATGGATCCAGCTGAGATTGTAGTACCTTATACTAATGCTGACATTGTACAATTGTTGGTGATTAATGATGATTGGCAAAGAGCTTGTAGTAATTTCTTAGGGTAAATTAACAACAAATATCCAAAAAGTAAGTGATTTCAATTTATAAAAAGAACTGAGTAGATTTGATCCCCCTTGGTGAAAAGACCACCTATTTCTAGGGCTCTTACATTTTATACTGATGCAAATAAGTTAGGAATTGCTGGTTATAAAGCAGGAAACATCAGTAAAGTACTTCAAAGTCCATATGCTTCAGTTAAAAAAAATCAAAGTTATATGTCATTCTGATGGTTTTATTAGACTTTAATGAATCTCTCAATATAATTACTGATTCTCAATATGCAGAAAGGGTTGTATTACATATAAAAACTGCTGAACTTATTCCTGATAATTCAGAATTAATTTTATTATTTGTACAATTACAACAGGCAATCCAAGAAAGGACTTGCCCACTTTATATTACCCATATTAGAACTCATACTGGGTTGCCTGGACCATTAGCAAAAGGAAACAAAGAAATTGATCAATTACTGATAGGAAATATGTTGGAAGCCTCAGAATTTCATAAGAAACATCATGTTAATAGTAGGGGCTTAAAGAAAAAATTTTCCATTACTTGGCAACACGCTATGGAAATTATAAAAACCTGTCCTGTTTGTTCCTTGTATAATCAAGTTTCTTTACCTGCAGGAACTAATCCTGAAGGTACACAAAGAAATGAAATTTGACAAGTGGATATATTTCATATAGCAGAATTAAAATATGTTCATCATACTCTTGATACATACTCTGGATTTCAATGGGCATCTACCTTAAGTTCTGAAAAGGCTGATTCTATAATTACACGTTTATTAAAAATAATGGCTGTAATGGGCATACTGATACAAATTAAAACTGATAATGCCCCAGCTTATGTTTCCAATGAAATGAAACAATTTTTTGGCATTACAACATAAAACACATTACAGGGATACCATATACTACAGGACAAGTAATTGTTGAAAGATCTAATCATACTCTAAAGAAAATGCTTGTTAAACAAAAGGGGGATATGAGGACCCCCAGGGATAGACTACATAATGCTTTACTAGCCTTAAAGTAACACTAAGGAAACAGGGACAACAGCTGCTGAGAGACATTGAATTGTGGACAAAACTGCTAAACTGGGTCAGCAAATATATTAAAAAGATTTTTTTAACTTGTTTATGGATCCCAGGAAAAGTGTTAAGATGGGGTTAAGGGTATGCTTATGTTTCCACAGGAGATAAAAAAAAATTGTGAATCCCATCAAAATTGATAAAAATCTGGCATGAGCAAGAGGAATCTCTTGGATGCTTTGGCTGTGGACATGCCTCTGCAAAAGAAAAACACATAAGGCCTTTGGAGCACACTGCTAATCTTCCCACCTGGGGGCAGCTCAAGAATTTGTGTGACACAGGGGAAACTATAATTTGAATGATTGACTCAGAAACCTTTGAGTGCTACAAATCTGTCCTTGCCATGCTATTGGTGGTAACTATGCAGGTAATGGGGACTGATCATAATTACTGGGTCTTTATTCCTAATCCTCCAATAAATTTAGCAGTAAGTTGGGGAGAGATGGGTATTACTGTGATGGTTAATGAATCTTCTTGGCTACCTGGTCTTTATGGCAACTGAAGACCTGCTCAGCCAATGGAGGAGCATAAAGAGATTAAAAATTATACTGCGGTGCATGCCAGGTGGATCTCTGTGAGTTCGAGGGCAGCCTGGTCTACAGAGTGAGATCCAGGACAAGCTCCAAAGCTACACAGAGAAACCCTGCCAAGAAAAAAAATTATACTGTGGGAGTATAAAGAATTCCTATTTGTATAAAAAATGGAATTCAATGTCTAAATATAATCTTTCAAGTGTGTCTATCTATAGTGAATACTGTTAGGATTCTGCCACTCCAGCTATATGACCACACATGTACAGTTCAGTAGCTAAGCAAGGGGTCTTACATCTTACATCATCAATGCATTGTGTAATTGCGCAAATGTGTGTAGCATGGTCATGCAATCAATGCATGTATGGCATAGCTCTGTAAGCCCACTTGTGCATGTGCAAGAGAATCCTTAAAAAGCCGGACACAGGCTCCTCCCTTCTCTTTTGCTCTCTTCCCCTCCCCCCCACTCTCTCTCTCTCCCTCATGTGTCTCTGCCCCAGGCCTGGCCATGCTCTTTTCTATTCCCCGCTTCCTCCTAATAAAGCTCTGATACTGGCTTTTGTCATGCCTCTGACCTTTCCTCGCACAGTAACCAGTGCCACATATTTTTTAAAACCAACAAATACTACCCAAGATTATCATAATAAGTTTTATATGCTTCATGCATCTGGTTTTTAAAGAATAGGAGAGTAATACTACTGGTTCCATAAATCTACCATTTTGTGAGATGAGTTACCAACAAGGAATCTGACTGAGTGCATTGGCAACAATGTAGGAGAAACCCCGAGTGCTAATTAATATCTCCCATGGAGACATCGTTGATTGGAGCCCTTATGACTCCCCTCAAGGAAAATATTCTCACTCAGTTAAGATGGAAGTGGTACAGTTTGAATGGAACTGTAGAAATTAGTTCTTCTGTTAATGGCATGGAATTGGAATGTCAAGTCCTCTCCTACAATTTGGAAATTCAATTTAGACTAACTTGGGGAAATTAACAAGTGCCTTCCACCTCTTAAAGCATGGGAAGGAAAGTTAAACATTAAGGATGATAAGTATACTTTGTCCTTTAGACTAAACCAAAGCCATCCTTTTATGGCATGTATACCATTACCTTACTTGCTACTAAAGGGGCCTAATAATTACAGCATCACTTGTGAATGCTGTACCCTTCATACCTGTGTTAATTCTAGTGTGTCTTTAAACTTAACCTCTAAATATTTACACATTTTTAGAGCAAGTCCAGCAATCTGGATACTGGTGAAGTTGTCAGGGCCATGGCAAGACTCACCTGTGATGATCCTGACATAGAAGCTTGCTGAAAGAATATTAGGAAGAACACATCGAATGGTTGGACTGATTATTGCTGTTATTATGGGAATTATTGCATTGACTGCTATGGCTGCAACAGCCAGAGTCACCCTTCATAAAGAAATTCAAACTGCTAAGTTCATTAGAGACTGGCATAAGCATTCTACAGAACTTTGGACTGAACAAAATAAAATAGATAATGAGATAGTAAATGAATTAGCTGATTTGAGACAAGCTGTTACATTGTTGGGAGATATGTTAAAAATACTAAAGGAGCAAATAAAATTAAAATGTGATTGGAATGTTACATCTTATTTTATTGCACTGTTAAAGTTTAATGAAAGCCAGTATGATTGGGAAAAGGTTAAGATGCATTTGATGGGTCACCCTAATTCTTCTTAAATGATTTATGATCTACAGCAAGAAATTAAGGAAACTTTTACAAAAAAGCTACCTGATATGACAAGAACGGATGTTATGGAAAGCCTTGCAGATACGATAGCCTCATTTAACCCTGTGAATCACTTTAATATATTTCTTGTTTTAGCCAGTGTTACTCTTGTGCTAGCGATAGTAATCTTATCGGTTTAAAAATGTGTTTTGGCTTATATGAGATTGTAAAACAGAAAGATAGAGAAAAGGCTGTATTTGCTGTAAAGGTACATAATCTCCAAAATAATTGTTGCATATAAAAAAGGGGGATATGCTGGGGGAATTCCTGCAGAGTTACAGCTGGTTTGATTCTGGGAGTGTTGGCACCTAGCCTTAATCTACCTTTTGTGATTGCTACCTTTGGTCTCCCAGTACCTTCTGTGTGAATTTTGTCTGGAAGTTTTCTAAAGGTACAAAGCCTATGCAAACTTGGTTGAGGAACAACCCAGAAAACTGAATGCCTCTGGCTAAATTCTCCCTCATATCTGTAATAAAACCCTTCTCCTCAACCATACCTAGAAACAGTCATTGTTGTGGGGTATTCACCAGAGAAGACTGCTTGGACATGGGTTTAAGCCAATAGAATGTTTTTATTAGCTGGGCAGTTACCACACTGTGTGTTCAGGATCCGTATAGCACTGAGCCTTTCTCAGGGTGAGCTTTAAGTACAAAAACCATGTTCTGGCCGGGCGGTGGTGGCGCACGCCTTTAATCCCAGCACTCGGGAGGCAGAGGCAGGCGGATCTCTGTGAGTTCGAGGCCAGCCTGGGCTACCAAGTGAGTTCCAGGAATAGCGCAAAAAAACAAAAAAGAAACCCCCTCCAAAAAAAAAAAAAAAAAAAAAAAAAAAAAAAAACCATGTTCTGGGCTGACATACTTCAGTTAACAAGAACAGTTAGCCAGAAGCAGAACTACAGAAGCTAAAAAGCAAAGTTAGCACATTTAGACTTCCCCAGAACTATGGACTTTGATGGATTAGGCCTTTGTTTTCATTTTGGCAGGTGGTTCTGTCTACATGCTAAGTTTTACAGCCTGAATGGCACTTTTATCATGGAGTCAGCTGTGCTAAGATCTGGGGGCCTCTTAAGGTCTGGGGCCCTGTCACAGTCATGTCCTCACTTTCATTCATAAGGGACTGGGTGGGACAGATAGATCTTGTTAGGAAAGGAAAATAGAATAGATGGTTTTGGATGGATGGGGGGCTGGAATGGGAACATCAAGTGAGAAGAAGGGGGAGAGAAGGTGACAAGAGAGGGAATACAGGGAGAGACAGCTAGAATTAAGGGTCATTTGAGGGTAGTATGGAAACCTAATACAGTAGAAGCTTCCTAAAATATATCTATATATGAAGGCAATCTAAATGAAATCACCAAATAATGGGGGCTACAGAGCCCTAACCAGCCATCTCTTGTCACCAAATGAAGCTTCTAGTACTGGGATTGGATCAGGTCTAATTGAGTTGTTGGCCAAAGGTGTCTCACAGGAATCCCAAAACAACCGAGGCTGTTGCCAAGACGGTAGGTTGCTCTCCACAAACAGAAGGCCCCATTGCTGAAGACAACACCTACACAACTCACTGAACATGGAGACGCTGAGAAGTAGAAGCTGGTGCCAACGAGAGCCTTCACCGTATATCCTAACAGGATGTTACCAAAAGAAACATTAACACCAACATAGCCACAAACTGATGGACCAGCCTGACTCCATCTTAAGATTAGAGGCCATCTTAACTGGGTGGTGGTGGTGCACTCCTTTAATCCCAGCACTTGAGAGACAAAGGCAGGAAGATCTCTGAGTTCTGATCTACAGAGCAAGTTCCAGGACAGGTAAGGATACACAGAGAAACCCTTATCTCAGAGACCTCCTGTAGTAGTACTTTCTCAATGGGACCACCATTCCACAAATAATGACACAGAGACTTATGAAAGCTTGGCCTTTGGCTTCGGCTTGTTTTCAACTCTCTCTCTCTCTCTCTCTCCTCTCTCTTTTTCCCCAAGACAGGTTTCTCTGTGTAACAGTCCTGGCTGTCCTGGAATTTGCTTTGAGATCAGGCTGGCCTCAAAGTCACTGAGATCCACCAGCCTCTGCCTCCCAAGTACTGGGATTAAAGGCGTGCACCACTACCACCTGACTTCAACTAGCTCTTATAACTTAATTAACCCATATTTTTAAATCTACATTCTGCTCCATAGCTCATTACCTCATCTCCGTACTGCATGCCCAACTCTCCTTGCCTACCTATTGGCCATTAAGCTCCTTATTAAATCAATCACAACAATATATCTTCACACAATGTACAAATATCCCACAGCAACCCCCCCCCACTTCTGTCTCCTTCCAAAGATTAGAAGCCATCTTGTTACAATGTCAAAATAAGTTCATTTCTGTTTTCTATAAAACTTGGGTTTGACCCGATTTTCTAGAACTTATGTTCAATACCCTATTTCCTGACCTCTACTCTGATAAGATCCTCTGGAAATCCCTCTAGTCTTGTAGTTCTTGAGCTATATAAATCCCACATTCTCATGTGTTTGATGCTGTTCTTTCAAATCCTGCTTTAGGGAAATAGCCCTGTTTGACAGAAAATAAAGCTTGCTTAACTCAACTAAGAATTTGGGTAATGATCTTTACTCTTGTTTGGTGGGATTAACAAACCCTTTGATCTACAGTGGTGTCCTGCACGCAAGATATGCTGGGGCAATGGTGGCATAAAGCTTGTGGGAGTGACCAACCAATATATGATTTGACTTAAGGCTCACTCCACAAGATCGAACCCATACCTGACACTGCCTGGGTGACCAAGAATCTGTGACTAGATAGCCCAGGGACCTAGGGTTAAGCCAAATGTTACTGTTCCAGTAAAGGAACATAGCAATAAAATGATTCCTAATGACATTCTCCTATACTCTTAGATCAGTGCCTTGCTTAGCCATCATTAGAGAAGCTTCCTCCTACAGCAAATGAGAACAAATACAGAGACCCACAGGCAGATATTATGCAGAGTGAGAGACCTTGTAATACTCAGCTGTAAATGGGATGTCTTCATCAAGTCCCTCCCCTCCGGGCTCAGGGAACCCTGTGGAAGAAGAGGCAGAAAAGAGTCTAAGAGCCAGAGAGGCTGGAGGACACCAAGGAAACACAGCTCACTAAATCAACGTGATCAAAGCTCATATGAACTCAGAGACTAAGACAGCATGCACAGGTCTTGCACAAATCTGCATCAGGTCCTTTTGTTAGGGTCCAGAACACCACACAAAACAAAGACCACCACTCATATATACAATCAACAAGAGTGTTGTTTATTCCAGCATGCTGGGGTCAGCCAGCCAGCCAACAAAATGGCTCAACCCCCGGAGAAGCTCCCAGGCTTCTTTTATACCCAACCAGGAGGTCATCCTAAATAAACATGATTGGCCAGGCAAGCAGCAGCCCCATTAATATGTTTCTGATTGTCTGGGGCTGTAACTGCTGAAACATGCCTAGTATGCTATATCTCCCCCACCTGCCAAAATAGAAACTGAAACAAAAACAGAAACTGAGACCTAAACAAGACCTGAAACTTAACTAAAACTCAGGCCTAGTAGAGGCTGGGGCCAGGAGAAGCCTAGCCATGGTGCTGCTGTGGCCCCTTCCTTTGTGTACATGTTATAGCTTCCAGTTTAGTATTTTTATGGGATTCCTGAGTGTACGAACAAGTGGGTCTTGTCCAATTCCGATGTGTTAGGTTTTGTGTTATCATATTATATTTTATTATGTCTTTGGTTTTTTTGTTGTTGTTCTTTTGTTTTTGTTTTTTGTTTTTCCAAGACAGGGTGTCTCTGTGTAGTTTTGGCACCTGTCCTGGATCTTGCTCTGTAGACCAGGCTGGCCTCGAACTCACAGAGATCCGCCTGGCTCTGACTCCCCAGTGCTGGGATTAAAGGCGTGTGCCACCACCGCCCGGCTTGTTTTCTTTTTTTAAGGATTTATTTATTTATATAGTAAATATACATTACTTACGTATATTTATTAATATATACAGTGTTCTGTCTGCATGTATGCATACAGGCCAGAAGAAAGCACCAGATCTCATTATAGATGGTTGTTAGTCACCATGTGGTTGCTGGGAATTGAACTCAGGACCTCTGGAAGAGCAGCCAGTGCTCTTAACTTCTGAGCCATCTCTCTAGCCCGCCTGTTTGCCTTCTAATGAGAGACAGAAAAGGAGTGTCTCTGATTGGAAGGGGAGGTTGAGAGGGACTGGGAGGAGTGGAGAGAAGGGAAACTGTAATCAGAATATATTACGTGAGAAAAAAAAATCTATTTTCAATAAAAGGACAAACAATTTTCAAAAAACAAACAAAACCCTTCTTCATCTGTTCATGGACATTCATAGTTTCTACCACCTTTTGGCTACTGAGAATGATTCTATAAAGAAAGTGGAGGTGTAAGTATCTTGGAGTCTTAAGTGTTTTCTTTCACAGGTGGTGACAACCCTCAACGCATACTTTACTGATGTATGTGGCTAGAGAATTCTGTTGGGCGTGGCTGTCCAACCTGGAGTGTATTTAGCAAATACTTCCGGGTGACAATCGCAGATCTAAGGAAACACTCTGTGAGAGTTGCAATGCGTTTCTTTTTATTTTTCTTTTTACTTTTCAAAAATAGCAGAGGTCACAAAGCTGTGATTCCGGAAGCAGAATTCTGGATTTGAGACTAGCGAAGTGGCTGGCCCGAACATAAATCTGCGTCCGACCATAACCAAGTCCGTCTTGGCAATGCACGCTGGGACTTGTGGTTCCGAGCTTCACTCGCTTCTCAGACCAAGCAACCACTTCCTCATTTCTTTGAGTGCCGCGGCTTCCGGAAGTTGGGGCGTGTTAAAAGCGTCTACGTTCTTTCTCCCGCCTCTTAGTCCCACAGATTGACAGCACTGACAGCCAACAGATAACCGGACTTGTGTAACCTTTTATATTGTAGGTTCGGAGTTTTGTAACCGCCCAGACAAACTTGGGGGGAATTGGCTAGTCACAGTTTTGAAAATTCGCCCGCGCTCACCGCCCCGTTGGTCGTCTGGCTGCGGCGAGCCCTGAAGACCCAGAGCCCAGAGGGTCGGGCTTTGTGGGGAGCCTTATCTGCGGAGGCCGTGGTCTGGAATCGGAGTATTCGGGGCAGACGCGGCGCCGCCGGGTGAGTGAGTGCAAGCGGCCGGCGTGGCGGGGTCGCGGTGTTCGGCATCTGGTCCTGTCCGCTTCTCTGCCCAGGCCCCTCACCCTCGTCCTTGTTTCCTGGGGATGTGGGGTCAAATGGTGCTGGGCTTGGAGGTGACCTCCACTCCCGTGCATCTGGTCCCTGGGATGACCTGTCCCCTCCCCCACGCGGGGCCTAACACCTACTGCGCAGCCTAGGCTGCTCTGTGGACCGGGATCTGAGTCTACATACCGTAACGGCTGCTCAGCTTCTCGCACCCCAGCCGAGCAGCATTTTTAAACTGTTCCAGGTCCGGAGGCCGATCCTGCCTCATATTTATTTTTGTCATCCCCGCAAGCGTAGTCTCTTGTCAGCAGCGCAGTTCCATCCAGCCTCCTGCGGCCCAGGGTCAGGACTGTGCCGTTCTAAGCTTATAGGTAGTGTCCAGGAGGCCTGTAGCTAGTGGTCAAGAGCTGTTTAAATCCAGGCTCCGCCTCCCGATTTTCTGGGTGACTTTGACTTAGACTTCTTGTCACTTTATTTGTGCATGGGTATCCTGGAATATGTGGTAAGAAGGAAATGAGAGGGTCCCTGTCCCGAAGTAGGACTCTGAATGAGAGAGCAACTATAGTGATCGATCTTCATGCTTGGAGGTGTGTGGAGAGAGGTGCTTCGTTCACTTCCTTCCTGCACCCTTAGAAGAGAATGTAGTGGAGGCGCTAGTCTGGTGAATGGCACGGAAGAAGTATTTATGGAAAGCAAGTGGACTTCCCTTTTCCCTTGGTGGGATTTGGGTGCTCTGGTTCTTTCATGGGCTGAATGAAGGTGAAGTTTCCCAGGAGTCTGATTCTTGTTACACTTCTCCTTTCTCGTGGCCACCTCTTCTAACTTTCAGCGAGGGCTTGCTAGAAAGCACATTTCCCCATGGAAGAGGTGTGTTTTTGGACTTGGTGAGAGAAGCTGTCACTCAAGTTGGCAGTTTGAACAGATGCTTCGTAAAGTTACCCACTTGTTGCTTTGTGTAGCTCCTCCGCAAATCTTTGGTGTCCTTGAACAGCTTTCTCTTTGTTGACCTTGAACTGAAGTCTTGGACTTTTCCAGGGCTAGTGCAGAGGGATGGGGAGACTCAGGGGTGGCAATGGAAAGACCATACGCATGATTACCTGGCTGCACAGTTAATGCTGTTTGTTTTTGCCCTAGTTAGTGCTGCCCTTGGCAGTTAGCTCAGGGGCTTTGGGTGTGTATTGACCTGTCCTAACCTGTGCCTAGTGAGTTACTCATTGAGTGTCCCTGTGTGTGATGGTGATGGTAAGGGAAACTTCAGGATTAGTTGATGGATGGATTAATTCATTCCACAAGTGCCAGACATCTGGAGGGCTACACACTTTCTTGTTGATGAGCAAGACTAACAGCTTGCCCTCGGACAGGAATGCTTAGTAGGTAGAGAGCAGCAGTAAGCAAACACAATCACTCACTCATTTGCTGTGCACATAACTGGAATCTGTTTGTGTGATCTTGGCTTGGGTTGGAGGTCTGGCCCTCCCTGAGGATCTAGGAGCTAAGTGAAAAAGCTATACAAAACAGGAGACAGAGTTCCTAGAAGGCAGAACTTGTTTGAAGAACAAAGGGGTAGTGTACTCCACAAATCAAACCGAAGATCTTTAAAGGAAAACTCTCGAGGCTGCAGCATATTGTGCCATTAAGTTCCAGAAGGATCAGGGAGATCAGAAATCTAGCCTGGTATGTATAGACAGGTTTTCCTGAAAACACTTTGCTTATTCACTCACCCCACTCTCTCTCATCTGTTTATAGGGCATTTTAACTCTAGGGAGGGGCTTGTGGGGTTTCTTTGGAGAGCATGTCTGTGGACCCTTCATTTCTTAGCATTCACCACCATTCTCAGCTCTACTCTATTTACTTGTTTGTATGTCTGTATGTGTGCATGTTGTGTGACAAAACTTTACCTGGGGACATGCAGCACCCCAGGGTCTACCCTAGGTAGGAAACCCACAGCAGACCACCAAAGACGATATCACCAAAGTCTAACTTGGTGAACCAGTGAGTTGTATTGGGGTTATTTACAGGAGCAGAACTGACTCAAAGATAGCCTCATCACCAAGGCCCACCCCAGCATGGGTGACAGCTCTCAAAAACTGGGAAACCTGCAGTACACTGTGAAAGAACTCCGGAGACCCCAACCCATTCACCACAAGCAGAGCAGCACTGGATGCAACAAGCAAGAGGATTTTTATTGTTACACAGGCGCCTGCGGGCTCTCAGCAGCTCAAGCTAGCTGATCTCAGCAGCTCACGCTAACCGATCTCAGCAGCTCAGACTAGCTGATCGCGCCCCACAGCAACCTCACCGGGGTTTTTATAGGGGAAACAGCACTGGGCAGAGGGTGGAGCATAGTAACAGGCATCTCATTGGTGCATTCAAATGGCGCCAGGGGTGAACCTGAGGGCGCCGCCACA
>CABHPP010117093.1:0-19964 GCA_902168425.1 Peromyscus attwateri
CACCAAACAGGGAGGCAGGGAAGCATGCTTTCAAGCTAACCTTCTGCAGACCCTGACTTTTTGGGAGGTTGAAAGGAAGACAGTGCGTTTCTGGATGTACCTGTCAAGGCTAAATGATTGTTCATTTCCTGTGAATTGGAAATAACGTAATGACATGCAGCTGGGGAAGCAGGGCTGAGTTTCTTGCTTTTTCCTCTTCCAGGAGCTGGGTTCCTTACCAGCTGGGAAATATTACCATATGAATGTACTGGAAAACTGAGGAGGAGAGGCAAAAGGAGCTTTCTAGATGTCAGCAATTGCTTCGCTGTTCCTACCTGAACTAACCCTGACAGTATTTTAATAACACATGTGTACAAACGTTCATTTACTTTAAAATAAGGGGTTGTGGGGGGTACAAGGAAGGGTTTACAAAGCCTCGAACACCTCTTTCTGTGGAATTGAGCTGATTAGATGTTCTCTGCTAAGATGATGTATGCTAATAACTGGGTGAGTTTGAAAGAAACAGTTAAGAATAATAAGGTATTTTCACCCGAGAGGAATGAATTTGTATCAGAGTGTCTATGCCTTGCTAATGCACCCATTAAACGGAACAACAACAACAACAAAAAGCTCAAATTCAATACCAATTTTAAAATTAACGTTCAGCAAAATGAGCTCCTGGGCACTTACTAAATGCATGTGTCTAATAAATTTTGCTTCGTGTTCCATCAGCCCTAACACTATTCATTGTGACTATGTCAGATATGAAACGCCCAGAGCTGCAGCCAACTTCTCAGGTCTGGTGGCCCCCATCTTAACCCACCATCTGATCAGACAGGGAGGCGGTGGCCGTGGGGAGAAGTGATGCTCAGATGAGCAGGTCCTCTGCTTCTCCTGGCCAGGTAGAGAAGACAAGCAGAAGCCACAGCAGCGGGCAGGTCTCTGCCAATGGAGTCTCACAGAGCAATTGCTTCTTGACCTTGACCTGTGCAGGGGGACATGACCCCTGAGGTCTGAAGGAGAAAAGAGAGGGCACAGCTTCCTGCTTTACTCTGTGCCTGAGATCCTCAACCACACTGAGGACAAGAATACCTGGTAGAGTTTAAAACCTACCAACCAAGACCCATCAAACCTGGGATAAGGTTTGAACAATAGAAGAGAAAAAAAAAAACAAAAAAACAAAAAAAAAAAAACCTCTAAAGTTACTATTAGTATTGAGTCCTAAGCTGGGTGAAAAACAAAGGAGAAGTTGTAGTTGGAAATGAACTAAGAGGTAAAATGGAAAGATTTTGTCTGAATCTTTCAGGCATGCCACTTGAGTCCAAAGAAAGAGCCGCATGTCCTGAAGGTCAGGTAAACAGGCTAATGATTCCATCTCAGTCCCTACCACTTTCTGTAGCTGTCCCAGCCCTCTTCCCTCAGGGCACTCCTCTATAATTGACAGGCACTAGCACATCCGTGAGGTGGCTGCCCTCTCTCTGTGAGTGCGAGGAGGCAGGTGGGGAGAGACTTGTCACCACATTTTACAGATAAGGAAGAGTGGGCTAGGGGTACAGTCGGTAAAGTTCTTGCCCACAGAAGCACGAGAACCTGGCTTTACATCTCAGCACCAGTATGAAAAGCTGGGTGTGGCAGTACCTGTCTGTAACCACAGTCCTGAAGAGGCAGAGGCATGTGGATCCCTGGAGCTCCCTAGCCAACAAGCCTATTTGAATCACAGAGCACCAGGTTCAGTGAGAGACCCTGTCCCCCCCCCAAAAAAATAAAGATCCAGGGAGACTGAGGAACACATCCGGTGTTGACTTCTGACAGCCACATACATGTGCACACATGTGTATGCACACCTGCACACACGTGCACATATACACATATACACATGTGGGAGGGAAAGAAAACACTCCCCATCCTCCCAAATCCCCTAAATGTGAACTGGTGGGCTCACCCTCTTTCATGTTTTTTTCCCAAAGCAGTTATTGTTACCTGATAGCCATCCTGCAGCAAATCGGGGCCAGGATGCAGGGGATTCCACTCCTCGCCTAGCAGAGGAGAGGGGACCCAGAAGTCTTAAAAGGAGAGGAGGTTTGGGTTTCACTATGGTCTGCAGTTGGCTCGAATCCCGGCATGCTTGCTGGATCTTTTGGTGCTCCATTATCCATGTGCTCTTTTCTGAAGTCACCACACCATGCCCGCCGTGACTAGATACTGTCTCCTCAGACTCCACAAAGAAGAATGTGAGGAGACAGTGGCGAGGCTGCTTCCTTCACAGGCCTCATCAAGCAAGCAGGCACGTGGGTGCTTCCCTGAGGCCATTTTCCCATCACAGGCAGCAAAAGACACCTAAGTTAAGGATGGGGGACACACACACACACACACACACACACACACACACACACAAGAATCTTCCAGTATATCTGGCGTTTATATTTTTGCTACCTGAATAAGTTTTCAGTGACCACAATGTGATGACGCCCCAACTGTTCTGATGGAAAGAAATAACAGTCACAGCATTTGGGGCTGGTGACTGTCACTTCACTGGGAGAAGGCCAGCTCAAGGAAGACCTGGTTGGAAGGATATTGTTGGACACAGCACTGAAATATTACCCCCTGAAGATATAGCTTACCCAGCTAATAAAATTATTGCACACTTTATGATCACTTACAAACGAATCCTAGATCAGATTATTTTTTGAAGCTGTGTGTTAAATTGTAGGTAGAACAGTGCCCCAAAGGCAGCCCGAAAATTCACCAAATTGCTTTCTACTTGGATGAATAACACTGCTCGTCTTTTGATTTCCCCATCACAGAAAAGTATATTTACAAAACAGCTCAGGTTTTATAACTCAGGAAGCTTACTATTTTATGGAGTTTTATCTTGTACGTATGAGAGTTTAATGCTGATGGTGTTTAGGCCACACTAACTCATATCTACTTTAATAATAACCAACAAAGAGGCATATTTTGAGAGTGAGTAAAAGGTGTTTCATGGGGGGTTGAACGTATCTAACTGCGCCGACCTTCGAAAGCAGGGTTAAAGGGCGCCTTTCTGGGGGCGGAAGGGCCAATAGGCTTTAGCTTAACACCACCAGTAGAATATTGAAGTGTTGTCTTGAGCAAGTTGGTCTGTGTTCGGGGAGAGACTGTGCTGAGATGGATTAGTGATGCCTGTCATGAAATGTCAAAGGCCTCAGTAGTGGGAGGAAAGGAGAGCCACTGAAAGATGCATGTTTTAGTAAAAGAAGAAAGTGCTGATATGTGGGAAGAATTCCTTGGATGGCGTAATTTTAGTTAATTAATTAAGTGTGTGTGTGTGTGTGTATGTGTGTGTGTGTGTGTGTGCGCGCACAGAGACATGCCTGTTTGCATGTGTACCTGGGACATGTGCAGAGAGGCCATAGGACAAATTGCCGGAGTTAACTCTCTCCTCCCACCGTGTGTATCCCAGGGATCAAACCCAGGTTGTCAGACCTGGCCTCTACCTACTGAGCCGTCTTGCTGGCCCTGATATCATAACCTTTTACCAAAATAAGACTTAACTTTGCTGATAATTTCAAAAGTCATGAACTTCAGAGAATTATTCAGGATGTGGGATGCATATTGGCATTTCTAAAAGATAAAGGTTTAGTCATTTTTTACGGCCATTGTAGCCTGTGCCGGTGACCCTGAGCCATTCTCAAAGGCTTTTTCCTTGAATTCCACCGGCATCCCAGCACACAGCAGCCAGTCGTTTCCACTAGGACAGCCTTCTTAGTGCTGGCAGCCAACAGCCTTGTGCGCACCAGGTGGTTGTGGCACCTGCCACCGCTCTGAGATACACCTGGGAGAATGAGTGTGTCCAGATGAGTCATCTGCTTCCGGTGAAAACCACAAAATGAAAAGGCATAGTGGGGCACCCTTCTGGAGAAGCCGTGAGTGTACGCTGATGGGTGCGCTGGTTTTCTTACTGGTTCGGAGAGTGAGTTCTATGAAATGGCGAGATGTAACGTCAGGAGGACAGAAGCGTTCCTCGACTGTGCTGTACTGTAAAATAACGACGTTTAGACGCACAGCTTTTGCACGGCGCTGCCGAGGAGTTTCTCTGCGGACGGCTCTCTCTGTTTCTTAGCCAAACTGTTTGTTCCTCTTGTTTTCAAACAGATGGACATCTTTCATTGTCTGCTGGCTGAATCCTGAAGACACGGGTTAAACAGGAAGGACTCAAGTTATAGTTTTGTCTGTTTGTTTCCCGTGAAGCACAGGAACGGTCGTGAATGAACCCCTCTAAGAACTTGCTACTTACGTCTTCTGTTACCTCCCTCCTGTCCTTTGGGACCCCCTCAGCTAGTCCACAGCCCCAAATTTCCAGCTGCTGACTAGGCATGATACTTCCAGCTTTTCTGCCTCCTCCAAACCCCAAGTGAGGCCAGCCTGCAGGCTCTTTTTAGTTTTTACATTATTTGTTTATTTATTCTTGAAACAGCATTTCATTCTGTAGCTCTGACTGACTTTGAATTTGCAATCCTCTGGGCTCACAGGTGAGCACAGCCCAGCCGTGGCTAGTGGGCCCCGAAGCCTCTTCAGCAGGTGTTCCCCCTCTCTTACACATACCACCCGCCAGTTGGTTTTGTTGCCATTTCTTGCTTGTTTTGTTTGTTGTTTTTGCTTTAACTTAGGAAAGCACCATGCCTGAGTTGTGGCAGGAAGCAGGACGTGACCGTTCTGAATTCTTACACTGTCCTTGTGAAGGGACATCTTATCTCTCCTGCTTCCATATGTCATTTGTCTCTGCTTATCTCAGGAGCAGAACCCTGGCGCCCTGCCTAGGACCGTGTGGGAGCCAAGCAGTTTCTCTCTTGGGGCCATCATTTAGTAAGTTGTAAGCACCTAGTGGAAAATTACTCTCAACATATGTGCTGCAGAATCTTCAGGAGAGTGGATGTGGAAGGCGGCTGGAGTTTCTTCAACCCCAGGAAACAGAACTCCCTCACCCTTCTGTAGACAGCTCTGCTGAGGTGGATGGGCAATGGCCATGGCCTTCCATGCAGCACCTTCAGAGCCTGTGCTGGGAATGTTCCTGGCCTATGGTGTATCCATTCACCTTTACTACAAAGAACATGCCGTAAAGGACTTCATTTCCCAGGCACCCTTGCAGAAGAGGACAGAAGTTTGTCAGTTATCGGCCTGTGTCTTGTGGTAGAATTTATGACGCCCGTTGTTTCTGGGCTACCTCAAGGAAGAGGTTCCCCTTTTACTCCCTATCCACTGGTGACTGAGCCCTTCAAACCAGGCCTAGTTCATGTTCCCGCAAGAGCAAGCCTTGCTCTGCTGGTGGGTAGCCTGGCAAAGTTTATTAGGAAATACAACAGCAAACATTTTTCATGTCGACACAGCAATAATACAAAACAAAAATGAAAAGACCAAGGTAGAATTAAGTCTGGCTACATTCACACACCTCCTCGAAAGAATGTACCTGCGTGGGAAATGCATATTTCACTGCTATCAATATTAACAAGAATGGATTTATTATTTTAATAAAAATGTGAATGCTTCATAATGATCAGCAATAATGCTCGGGTTGGGAACATCTTAAGCAAAAGAGGCATGCTCGTTGCTCAGCTTGGTAGCTCAGGCCTGTAATCCATTAAGTCTGACACACGGAGGCAGGCCAGCCTGAGCTACTTAGCAAGATTCTGTCTAGAACATGCATATTCATATTCTCTCTCTGCCTCCTCTCTCTCTCTCTCTCTCTCTCTCTCTCTCTCTCTCTCTCTCTCTCTTGCTTCTTGAGCTTTAGAGAGGGAGGAGAGGGGGCGATCTCTGTCCTTCTAGACTAGACAACCGAAAGAGAAAGGCACACAATAAGGTAAAGAATCAGGATAAATATACACAGTAGCACAGGCTGTGCACTGCCCAACTTCAGGGCATGTTATGTATACGAACTCTGGTATAAATGGTGCCTCACTGCCGAGCATGGCCTGCACAACCACATAGTGTTGGGCCTTGAGAAATGTTCATTCTCAACTGTGTTAAGTAGTGATAGGAGGTGGTCCACCCATGGGAGCACGTAGTAACACCACCTGGCTCAGCCTGAAGAGGTTTCTCAAAGGAAATTACTTCAGCTGAAACTTGATAGTAAGTCAGCTTAGTTAGCCAAGAGAAAGGAAAAGTCATCCAGGGAAATGGAGTTCCACGTTATAAGGACAAGGACAAGGGGTTCTGAGGTCAAGGTAAGCAAGGAATGAATATAATGGGCCTTGGAGGCTCCTGTTGCTGGCCTCCCGTGACAGTCTCCCATCTTTACAAACCCAGATCAGCTGTGCTCAAGGCTTATGGGTCTCAAGCTGCTCCCTAAGTAGCCCTTGTGACATCTGCTTGTCTGGAGCATTTGATTCAAAAGCTCCGGGTAAATGTGATTCCCAGAAAAGATCCCCATCTTCAGACAGATGGCTCCAAATGTCGGCTCTGATTCCTGCCACCTGTTCAACCTGATCAAATGTCAAACATTTTGATTCAGACCACAATCAATCTGATTGTGATACTTCTCTACTTAAAGCTTTTTAATGTAATGCTAAAGGGATTTACAGACAAAACAAGCTATACTTTTTGAGACAAAGTTTTAACTCCTTTACATGACTCATGAGGTACAGTAATCTTCCAGAAGGTGGTAGCTAATTCTATATTGTCACTGAGCACAATCAATTTACACATAGTAAAATAATGTTATGGGGGATTCATAGTTAAAGAAATGGATAGTTAAAGGGGTGGTTAGATACATAGTGAAGAGAGGGATGGATGGGTGAAGGAAGGGATAGATAGTGTATGAGCTACTCTTTGCTTCTATGACAAAAACCATGACCAAAACCAACTTAAAATAGTTTATTTTGGCTTATAGTTCTGTTGGAAAAGTCCATAATGGAGTGGAAGATAAGTCATCCTAGTGGCCAGAGCAGAAAAATGGCAGAACATGAATACATATCTTCATCTCTTTACAGGAAGCAGAGAGAACAGGAAGTGTGGCCAAGCTATAAACCCTCAAAACTTGCATCTTCCCCTCCCACCACAAAACAAAACAAAACAAAACAAAACAAAACAAAACAAAAACACCAGCACCCAGTGGTATTCCTCACTCAGCAAGGCCCCACTTTCTAAAAGTCCTAAAGGTTCCATAACCTGCTCAGACAGTGCCACCAATCAGAGATCAAGTATTTAAATACATGAGCCTACAGGAACAGTTCCCATTCAAACAACCGCAGAAAAGAGAGAGGTAAATAGCTAGGAGGCATCAGAGTTAGCTTCAGTGATCAGTTTGATCAGTTTGGAGAAGGAACCTCAATTGAAAAACTTCTCTATCAGACTGGCCAGTGGGTCATTGTCTTGATTGATGGTTCATGTAGGAAAGCCCAGCCCACTGTGGGCAGTGCTAGCAGTAGGCAGGTGGGCCTGAGATGGCCAGAGGGAGAAAGCCAGTAAATAGCATCCTTCCGCAGTCTCTGCTTCAGTTCCTGCTTTCAGTTCCTGGGCTGACTTCCTTCAGAGACAGATTGTGACCTGGGAGTCTTAAGATCAAATAAGCCCTTTCTATTCCAGCTGCCTTTGGTCATGGTGTTTATCATGGCAACAAGAAGCAGACCAGGACAGACATTGGTACTGAGTGTGAAATTGGTGTTGCTGTGATGGACTTGACCATGTGGTTTGGGGGAGGGTCAATGAAGTGTTTGGATCTTGGGGCTGGAAATCCATTGAGTGCTCAGAGCTTGATAGGCTCCCTGTGGGTTCTCAGATGATAAGAGTATTGAGATGAATGCAGAATGAGATAATTGAGATGACTGGAAGCCTGGCCTGTGAAGTTTCAGAGGAAAGCAAAGAATCTACCAGGACAGTTTCTGTGATATATTTTAATGAAGAGTCTGTGGAAGTGAAACCTTTGCTTTAGTGGGAAAATGGATGCTGGTCAGTTGGAACTGAAAAAAAAAATCAACAAGAGATCAGTGTCATTGAGGTGAAATCTTCTGGGAAGTATTTCCTCAGGGTCAGCGCCCAACAGCTGTGATCTACATCTTCAGCTGGCAGCTGAACTTGGTCATGTGCAAGAGTCTCTCATCTGATCCAGGTTTGAGTAGCATGAAGAGGTCATGGACAATGGCTGAGGGTTAGCCCAACGTGGCAGGGTTGGAGTCCAGGGAGAAGCCTAGAGAGGCTGTTGGTGAAGATTCAGCCTCAGCTGCAGTGGAGACTTGGTATCTTCCAGACGCTGTGACTGTGGGATGTCCACCAAGGACAGCAGTGTGCCTAAGAGACAAACAGTGTGTTATGGATGGCAGACTAGGGCACGTCTTTTGGAGCCGGAGTTATGATTGAGTCCCAAATGCTGGACATTGAGCTTTTTACACCATTGAATATCAATTTTCCTTTGATGTGATTGTAACTGTGCTTTGGTTCTTCTCTCTTAGAATATGAAGTATTTAACTTGTTTTTTTTTTATTTTATAGGACTCAGTCATGAGACTTTGAACTATTTTAAAGAGACAATTAACTTTTAATTACTTAATTAAATACAAAATGACTGTGGGACTATACGAGTTGATAGATGGGTGAATAAAGCGGTGGATGGATGAATAGGAAAAGAGATGGATGGATGGATGGATGGATGGATGGATGGATGGATGGATGAAGATGAATGGATACAGGAAAATTGATGGAGGAGGTAGTTGGTCAATCTTTTACTACTCATATCTCTCCATTTAATCTACTCTTAAGAAGTGACTGGCATCCAGGTAGAATAATTCCCTATCAGCTTCCTCAGGTATCAAGGTGAACCACTCCAAATCCCTGTAACTTGACACTAAATTTTGGTTTATTATCTGAAAGAGAAAACTATATATATTCAAAAAGGCGTACACCCAAGACCATTTGCTACAGTATGGCGCTCACTATAAAGAATCACAGTGCCCTAGGGTGTCCATCACTAGAGTGCTGCTCATATAAATCATGAATTTTAATGCACACTATAACACTAAACAGCCTGAAAGTGAGAACAGGACTCTCATTTTATCAGACTCGAGACAGTATCATTTTAAGATGCATTATTGTTTTTTTCTTCTACCAATTTATTTTTCTCCTACAACAAATTTCTTGTTGGCCACAAGAACAAACAAGGCCATTTCTATAAGATGTTACTTATAAATCCCTTGAGTGAAGCATCCAAGTTCGTTGCTTACAAGTTCTGCTTTCCCTGTAGCTATGACATAATTGAGAGAAGCACTCTGCCACAATATAATGAAGATTGTATCTCCTAACGTTTCCATAACAATGTAGTCCTAATGCAGAACCAAATGTGTGTTTAGTACTCATATTTCAATTTTCCTTGTATTTAAGATATAGTATAAATTCTCATGTACATAGTCTCATATATATTCTATAACATTAATATACTATCTATTTCTATTCCAGGTCTGTCATCTCTTGTTAAATTATCAACCAGCACATGCAGGCAATTTAATGGAAACCAATCTTTTATCTATCAGACTCTCAAAATTCTGACCATTATCCAAGTTTAGGGTCACATATATTTTTAGTTGTTTATTAGAACAACAAAACAATTCCGGGTATGAATATTGTATTATGTTACTAGTACAATAAGCTACAAAAAATTGGTAACTTTAACCAATGACGATTAATTTTCTCCTAGTTATGAAGTCTAGGAATCTGGGATTGCTATCATCTCACTGTAATCCAGGAGCCAACAGGTGAAATTTTATTTAACAGGGAAACTTTAATTTTAAAATTTTATTTCAAACTTTTGTCACTTGTTTTTACAAACATATTTTGTAGATGCCTAGTCCAGGTTTGTTTTTGTTTTGTTTTTTGCTTAAGATGCATCATCTAATAATGTTAGGGAAAAAATACTTAGCAATTTCATATCATACCCACTTCTTTTAGTAAGAATATTTAAATTACACACCTTTCTTTTGCATACATGAAAGAAAAATACTAGCATAATGAAGTATATTCCTGAGAGATCTTCACTTTTGGAATCCAACTCTTCTGAACACACACCAGCCGAGTGATATTAATGCACAGGTATTTTTGTTGATAAATATCAGTCATACAGAATAATGGCTTTCATTGTGTGTGTTGTGCTCATGTGTAACACACTGTGATCATGGTACTTCAGTTCCCTCTTCATCCCCCTTTCCCTTCTTTCTTATTTATTCCTATTCCCCCTTTTAGTCTCCCTTTTACTTTGAAGTCCTTCCCCCTCCTAGAGTTTGCATATGAGGAAGTATGTGATACTTGTCAGTCCGGCATGTTTTGCTTAACGAGATGACCTCCAGTTCCATTCACTTTCCAAAATGGATGTAGATATTGTGTTTGTTTTTCTTGATGGCTGAATAATACTCCCTTGTGTATATGTGCCCATTTTCTTGCTCCATTCATCTACTGGTGGGCACTTGGGCTGACCATAGCTGGGCTGTAGCCAACAGTATCCCCATCTCAATAACCATGGTAATACAGGTACTGAACGTTGACTTGATTATCTGCAGGTATATACCCAAGAGTAGTATAGTGGGATGGTGTGGTAGTTCTGATTTTAGTTTTCTGAAGCCCATCCGCAGAGGCTACAGTAACTTACACACCCACTAACAGTGTTGAAGGATCCCTGCTTCTGCCTCTGCCTCCTTCCAGCATTTGTTGTTTGTTTTGTTTTGATGATGGCCATTCTGACTGAGGTGAGATGGGATCTCTGTGTCATTTTGATTTGTAGTTCCTCGGTGGCTAAGGATATTAAACATTTTTCCTTATTTTGAGATATATCTGTTCAGATTATTTTCCCATTTACCAATTAGATTTTTTAGGGGAGGTTGGTGTTTATTCTTGGATGTTAATCTTCTGTTGGATGAGTAGCTGGTAAGGGTTTTTCTCTCATCCTGTAGGCTGATTCTTCTGATAACTCTTTCTTTCGCTGTGTAGAACTTTTAAACTTCATGCAATCCCATCAGTGTCCATGTACTTTTATGCAGTGTTATCCTCTGTGACATCAAGAATGGGCGTTGCTTTTCCTGAGAGTACATGAAATAGAAAGGGCCCAACTCCCATCTGGCTTTGCAGTTACTTAGAACTGACTGACTCTGAAGTCCACCTTTTGGGAATACTGATAAGCCACTTTTGGTCTACTCTAGTAAACTCTCCTCAGGATCCTTTCTCAATAATTTTATCCCTAAGTGTTAAAAGAAAACTTACCTCTTGCTAATAGATTTTCCTGGGCCATTAACACCCCTCTGTCTGTGCTGATGCTTGTGTGAATGTGTCCACAGTGGACACTGTCTGGCCATACTTCATCCCCATGGATTCTAAGATACTGTACAATGACGAGATTGGGGAATGCTTAAAAAGAAAACAAAACATTAAAATCAATGGAATATATTATATCCAGAAGTGATCAAAAGGAAGTTAAGTTTTAGAGTAGCACGTGTGGTGAGGATTTTAACCCAGTAAGTTAGAAGCATATTCTCACATATATTTGTGCCAGTTCAAAACATGTCCTTGGATATATCTATCCAAATACTTTCAACAATCATCTATAGGTAGTGAGATGGGGATATTTGGCTTTCTTTGTGTTTTTCTGTATAGCTAGCAGTCTTTATAGTAATAGCACAGCATGTTAAATGCAGTAAACATTTATAAATGATGTAAGAGACACTATTTATGGAAAATTGGGCAAAACAAACATTCCATTTCTCCTCTCTCTCTCTCTCTCTCTCTCTCTCTCTCTCTCTCTCTCTCTCTCGTGTGTGTGTGTGTGTGTGTGTGTGTGTGTGTGTGTGTGTGTGTGTGCTATTTATAAATTTCAAGAGGTTGATAAGGCCCTGAAATTATACTTACATTCTTAATTTCCCCATCATATTAAGCATAGGATCTGAATTTCTCTCTAGGACCCTTGCAGCTTTTGGCAGCCCACTCATCCTCCTCTATCTAGTGTGTGCCTGGCATTTGGGTGTCAGATTAATAGATGAAGCCACCCTAACCATAACCAAGCATTTCCTCTCTCTGTTTTCCATCATATAGCCCTGGTTTGCTTCCTTGGGAGTCCTAATGACTTTGGAGACTCCAATCAGTTAAGTGTGTATGCCTCCTTTGTGGTCCATCTCTCCATATGAGCAGGATTCTTTTTTTCCCCTTTTTTTGAATTAAGATATTTTCTATTCATTTTACAATCCAACCACAGATTCCCCTGTCCTCCCTCCTCCCACCCCCCATTCCTACCTCCTCCGAGGCAAGGTCTCCCATGGGGAGTCAGCAGAGCCTGGTACATTCAGTTGAGGCAGGTCCAAGCCCCTCCTCCCTGCATCAAGACTGCACAGTGTCTCAGCATAGGCCCTAGGCTCCAAAAAGCCAGCTCATGTACTAGGGACAGGTCCCGATCCCACTGCCTGGGGGCCCCCTAAACAGTTCAAGCTAAACAGCTGTCTCGCTTATCCAGAGGGCCTAGTCCAGTACCATGGGGGTTCCTCCACTATTGGTCCACAGTTCATGCATTTCCACATGAGCAGGATTCTTGGCTGTCATGGTAACCACAGTCAGTGTGCATAAGTTAGTTTTCCTCCTTGGAAAAGCAAGTGCAAAAATGGAATTGAATGTGAACGAGATGTCCTGGGAGGAAAACCTGTGAAGAACATGGGTGGGAGCAGAAAGAGGCAAGGAGAATATCCAGACAAAACGGAAGCCTGAGCCCAGTGAAAGGGCAAAAGGAAGGGACCAAGTGGGAAGGACCAAGGAAGAGCAGATTGCGGGACAGTTCTGATTGGCCAGTCTAGGGAGGTCCTCAAGCCAAAGCCAACTTTGGGATTTCCCCACTCCACCATCCCCTCTGCTGTGTTCAGTCCTTCTCAGGGTTCTCAGTAGCTCTGGAGTCAAGACCTTAATGCAAATGTGGGCTGTGGATCCTGAAGTGGTTGGTCTTGAGGCAGATTTGAGCAGTGTGTATTTCCAGTCTCCTCCAGCCTGTGACAGAATGGTTTCAAACACACACACACACACACACACACACACACACACACACACACACTTATTTATTTTTATTTTATGTGTATGGGCGTTTGCTCACATGTATGTCTGTGCACCATGTACTTAGTTGGTGCTTGAGAAGGCCAGACGAAGGGATCAGATCCCTTGGGATTGGAGTTACATATATCTACAAGCCACCATGTGGTGCTGTGAATCGAATCTGGGTCCCAGACAAGGGCAGCCGGTGCTTCCAACCACTGAGACATTTCTCCAGTCCATTTAAATAAAAAATTAAAATATTTATTTCAAATGATTGATTGGAAATTTTTCCAAAGTAGCTCACAATTCAAAAACGTTAAGGACTGTTGATCTGAAAAATTCCCCAGGGCGCTATATACATTCATACCACTTTTGTTTAATGAATTCTTTTTACTGAATTTGGTGAGAGTATTTTAACTTCAGCCTCTTTTGATCACGAGCATTGGGAAATTGCTCAACGAGATGCTCTTTTCACTTTGAAAACACTCACAGGGCACTGTTTACCGTGTTAGTCCATGTTGCTCTATAAAGGGAAAACAGGTCTTCTTAGTCACAGGACAAGGAGAGTCACTTTACTGGACCACACCAGGTCAGATATCTACGTGACTAACAACGTGAACAGAGATGGAAGAGGTTTGGAGTTAAACGTGTGGCCCGTTCTCAAGTGATTTCAACACAAATCTGTGTGTGCTATTTCATCAAATATTGATTGTAGACCAGCCTTACTCATGCATTGGTCTTATTTTTCCTATACTTAATTCTCTTGTCCAAAATTATGACATGCTTGTTTTTAACTTTTCTTGTACTACATATATTTTAACAAGGTAGCATATACGTTTTGAAGTACAGTGGGTATAAATTAACTGGTGATTATTTTATTGAACGCTAAGCATGGTGACAGTCATTATTTAACCCTGGCCTTTAGACCAATGGTTCTCAAACTTCCTGATGCCTCGACCCTTTAATACAGTCCCTCATGTTGTGGTGACCCCCCCCAACCACAAAATTATTTTTGTTGATACTTCATAACTATAATTTTGCTACTGTTACGAATTATAACGTACATGTTTTTGGAGCTAGACATTTTGTCGAAGGAGTCGTGACCCACAGGTTGAGAACCACTGCTTTAGATGTTCATCCCATCTCCTCTTCCCTCTTCTTTGTTTTCTTCTTGGTCGACCATCAGAGTCCTGAGGACTGTTGATGACGAAGGTTTGCTTAGGGGCCTGCCCCAGCAGAGCCTTCTGAGGTCACTCATTCAACCAGGCCCAATTAGTCAATGTCCACAAACAAACATGGTGCTCAATTGAACGCCTCCTTTACTCCACCTCCAACACCCTCCACCTTCATTTTCTACTTCATTTATTTCTAAATTGCTTGTAATTTCACAAGTACAGCCCTCTTATCACTGGGGGGAGCGGGGGATAAAGATATGTGGAAGTCTGTAGCTGGATTAATCTCTAAGAGACTTTTCGGTCTTTTCCCTCCAACCAGCACTTTAATGGAGATAAAATACGAACTAAGATGAATGTGTACAGCAGAGAATACCAAAGAACAGTTAGAATTTATTTTACTGGAGAGCTGAGAATAGAAAATCCCATTACAGACAGAACTCTCTCCCCACCCCGATACTCTGTATATATTTAATCAATCAGGAAAATCAAATCAGAAAAAAAACATGCTTTAAAAAGCAAGAATGTTCAGATCAGAAATAGAACGGTTTCCATTACTGAACAACTAAATTGGTTTATTACTGAAGGGTAAGTATGTTTGGCCACTGTGGCATTAAGGAGGAATCCAGAGAATTGAGGTGTGGGTCGTTCAGAATTCATGTGTTATTAGAATGAGCAGACATCTTATTTAGAATGATTGATGGCCCCTGCTGAGATGAGCAAGTGTGGAAAACATATGCCACCTGGTTTTGTGTTTTGGCTGCCAGATGGTGCCTCACCCCACCCAGCCCTGGGCTGTCCCTCCCTCCTACCCAGGTCAGTCCCCTCCTTGTCCCTATCCCCCTCCATTCCCTGTAATCCACTCTCCTCTTTGGCTGGGGTTGGGGAGCGATGTACGAGGCCCAGGTGTATTTTGCAATTTATTGAATAAAACAAAAGGCATAAATTTGAATGCTTTGTTTTCCAAGACAATTTTTTAATTAATTTGTGTGTGTGTGTGTGTGTGTGTGTGTGTGTGTGTGCACATGCGCATGCAAGTGCATGGTCACCCACTTGCCATGGCACATGTGTGGAGGTCAGGGTTGCTTCTGTCCTTTTACCATATGGGTCTGAGGATTGAACTCAGGTTGTCAGGCTTTGTGTCCTTACCCACTGGGCAATCTCTCTGGCCCCCAGGACATATGTTGAGAGCGTCTGAATGTCATATAGCTGTCTCACTTACCCAGAAGATCATCTTTCTGTCTTTAGTGCTAAGACATTCCTGGAACAAAGTAGTCATGTAGCAGATGCTTGTTGTATGAATGAATTTTAAAGAGTAAAACCATGATCAACTCATCAGACAACCTGGAAGAAAAGAAAATGTTCTGTGAACCTGGGTTTCCTCCCAGCACCGAGTCCACCAGAATGTGCGGAAGACCCACCTTAGTCTTGGTTCCATTATCTCTGAACATTTCTCCTCTTCCCTCAAGGACAGGGTGACATCAATGGAGTCGGTCTGCTCAGAGTGACCCTGGTGGAACAGTGCCACCACCTGCCATCACTTCTATCACCCCTATTATAATTTAACTGGTCTTAGAGGCCAGACTTTCTTCAAGGTGCAAACTCTTTTACTTGGAATCAAATATTCCCTTTTTTTCATATGTATAAATTTACATTTTTAACCTGGGTGTGGTGCTGCATGCACTTGGGAGATGGAGGTAGGAGGATCCAGACTTAACAGTAATCCTTGCCTACATAGTGAGTTCAAGGCCTGCCTAAGATATATGATGCATCATCTCAAAAAAAACAAAAACAAAAACAAAAACAAAACAAAACAAAAAAAAACCTGAATACGTAAATCATGTTTTACTATGAATTAATGTAAATACATTGTCAAGCAGTAAAGAAAATAGGAATTGAGCTAGGGATGTGGCTGCCTGAAGTGGTGGCTTAGCAAGGTACTAGGCTCTACCCCAGCCCAGAAAAAGAAATAAGGATAAAGGGAGGAAAGACAGAAACTCCTAAGCCTATCACCATCTGATACAACCATATTAGGATTTGATAATACAAGCCAATGTATTCGTCCACTGTTACATGGGATTGTATTCAGTGCACATACACTTTTACTCCCTACCTTTTTCTCTCTCTCTCTCTCTCTCTTTTTTTAATCACTGGGGAAAACAGAAACATCAATACAGTAGACGTTGCTTACTATATAAGGACTGGTGTTCTAGTTTGTTTTTCTGTTGCTGCAATACACACCATGACCAAAAGCCATTTAGGAAAGAAAGGGCTTGTTTGGCTGATGCTTCCAGGTTATGATCCATTGTTGAGGAAGTCGGGGAAAGAACTCAAGGTAGAAACTTGAAGCAGAAACCACAGAGGAAAGCTGTTGACTGGCTCGGACTCAGCCAACTTTCTTATGACCCCAGACCACATGCCCAGGGAATAGCACCACCCACAGTGGGCTGGCCCCTGCTATGTTAATTATCAATTGAGAAAATATCCCATTGATGTGCCCACAGGCCAATCTAATGAAGTAATTCCTCGGTTGAGACTCCCTCAGATAACTCTGAGCTGTCAGGTTGACCGCTGAAGCTAACTAGGAGACTTGGTTAAACAGATATTGGGGAACTAAGGCACATAAAGAAGACCCTGAAATAAACCCAGGAAGTGGTCAGCACACCACACCCCTCAGAATTGGAGGACGTATAGGAGGGTTAGGGTAGTCAGGAAGCTTGGTAGGGAAGGAGAGAATGGAGACTTAGACCTCTGGGGAGGGTACAGAGATGCTTCTGGAGAGGGGAGCAATATGGGAGCACCTGTAAAGGCAGCTGGGTAACCAGTAAGCAAAAGCCCACACACAAGGCAGTACCTCTTCTTCCTCCCCTTGCCTTCAGCGCCCCTGGATCCCTACAGGTGGACTCTAACGGGGAGCTAGCCAGCAAAGAAATCTGATGGGAAAGGTTCCAGCTCCAGCTCTGTGGAACAAGGTTCCCAAGAGGAAGAGAACAGCTTTTTAAGATGAAAGCAAATGACTCAATAGCCAACCTACATCTTAAGTCTGTTTCTGTATCACTGCAAAGCCCACACTTCTAATGATGGGGTGTGTTTTGTACAGTGACTTTAAACCTCACTCACTTAACCATTTCCTATTGTTAAACCTCCACATGTCTGCCTGGGGTTTTGCTTTTGAAAATAAACGTGTCTTGAAACTGTTCCACATTTGTCCTCCTGTTCCCTCAGGGCAAATTCTCAGAAGGTTAATCCCTGCGTCTGAGGGCATGAAAAGTGTCGTGACACCTCCGATTGCCAAATTGCTTTTCAAACCAATTGTTTCAATTTGTGCTGTCGCCAACAGCACATGAAAATGAAAATGAATTGGCTAAAACCAACCCTGTTCCCCAGGCCTCTGTGCTGGAAAGATTCAAGACAGTGCCCTGAATCCTCAAAGCTTCCCAGTCTGACCTGGTAAGCAGACACACACACACACACACACACACACACACACACACACACACACACGGGCTTCTGTGCTCACCACACAGCAATTAGGACCTGTGGCCACACTTGCCTAATGTTCTAATTTACAAATTTACAAATTTGGGGTATGTTCAAAAGTCATCTTTTTGGTACAGGCCACTAGGTTACAAAACTTTTATTTTTAGGTAGGAGTTCACTGTGTATCCCGGACTGGTTTCCAACTAGTGATCCTCCTGTCTCAGCCTCCTGAGTTCAGGGATTCCAGGTGTGTACCACCATTCCTGGCTGGAGAAACTCCTGGGTCTCCTCTAATTTCCCCTTCAGATCATGTAGCCCAGGGATTCAGCCCTCAATGAGCGCAGACTACTTAAATGAGTCCTGTTCAGTCTTGGACTAATAGTCCCAATTTCTCTAAGTCTATATGAGTATATATAATGTAAAATTCATTTTAAGACTCCATTTAAAAGCATAGGTAATTTTTTCCAAAGGAACTTGAGATAGAATGAGTAATGATCTCTGCCTTTGAGTTTATATTCTTATCTTTTTATTTTTAAATATTAAAAACTATAACTTTAGTATATTTAAGTTTTAAAGACTTTAGTGATCTGGAAATTAAAAGTCAATATAGAGATATTCTAATATTCTAATCCATGTCCTTGAGTGGGTGAGAATGCACAATGTTTGTGTGTGTGTGTGTGTGTGTGTGTGTGTGTGTGTGTGTGTGTGTATTGCCAGGTATTGAATCTAGGGCCTCTCACAGACTAGGCATGAACTCTACCATGTCCATGTCTCTCTTTCTTTCCATTTTGAGACAAGGCCTCACTAAGCTATCCAGGCTGACCTTGAACTCACTCTGTAGCAAAGGCAAGCCCTGAAATTTCAATGCCCCTGCCTCAGACTCCTAAGTAACTGAGATTGGAGGCCAGCAGGCCCAGCCCTCAACCCACCCATAATGCCTTTGGATAGTGACTTTTTAAACTAATGCCCTGTGTTAGCTCTCCAGAAGAGAAGAAAAGGTATGTGTGTTTATCAGTTATTTTGACATAGGCAAATTTTATAAAACCTTGTTTATAATAGATAAGCATATATGAAATATCTTTTTATTCTTTATCTTTATGTTCTCTGTATGAATAAATTCATTAGATCAGAAGAAGATATCATTGCATTGTGATTTGAATCAAAAGATTTTGTGCTAGGCAATTGAGATGGCTTATGGGGAAAGGGCCACCAAGTCAGGTGACCTGAGCCACATGGTGGCAGGAAGGACAAGTGCCACAGTTGTCTTCCAACCTCCACACGCACTCCATAGCTTCCCTTTGAACACAGGTATGTAGTAAATAAATAACTGTAATTTAAGCATTTTTAAAAATATTTTGTACTTAGAGCCAAACATGGTGGCACACGTCTGTAATCCCAGCACTTGGCCGACTGAGGCAGAAGGATCAATATTACAAGGGCAGCCTGTACTAAGTAGTGAGTTACTGTAAAAAAAAAAAAAAAAAAAAAAAAAAAAAAGGCTATTAGACTTAAATCCAGGCACAAATGCCATAGCTTTACACATAACGCTATGTAAAAATGCATCTGTGTTCATAAGCTAGTCCTTGGAGGGCTCAATTCTGCTAATAAATGACCATTTCCACTTCCTTTAATTAACTTTAATAAGGCAGATTTCATGTAGCAGTTTGTTCTATTAAATCTAAGTTGTCTCCTCTTTCTTCCCAAATTTATGGCCTCTAATTTTAGTGCACCTCATATTTATCAAAACCACACACACACACACACACACACACACAGAGAGAGAGAGAGAGAGAGAGAGAGAGAGAGAGAGAGAGAGAGAGATCACATCTTTGTTTCTTGGGGTTTAGGGTGGCTGGGAAGTTGTTTCTTTGTCTCCTTCCCTGGCTCTTTGGGTTGGTGAACTGGGGCATACTTTTCTCATTGTCTTGGAGAGGGTGTGAGGGGGGAGAAAGACCGACAGAAGCCTCTGTCTGCAGCCTCCATGTGGCCTGCAGACCCTGCCTAGTGTGAGGAGAGTGAGGGCCTGGAATGTGAACCACATTTTATGACCTTTCTGAATTGACAAGTTAGTCGGCAGCAGAGCTCAGGGAGGTGGGGGAAGCCTCTGCCACTAGCCTTGAGTTGCCGGGCTGACGGCCTTACTCCTTAAAGTGGATAAATCAAAGGATGAGCATTCAGAACCAATTCTGAGGAACACCTGAAATGCTATACATGTGCGCTTGAGAGGGAAAAGCGGCATGGGGAAGAAGCGGAAGCACCTCCGTAGACAGCGCCCACAAAGTTCTGGAAAAGGCAGCAGCTGATCTAAGCTGAT